>JAIUCV010001373.1:0-106658 GCA_026724425.1 Erythrophleum ivorense | reverse complement strand
TGGTTATTTTCTTCGACGAGCTGAGTCGTAAGAAACCACTTTAAGTGATTAAACCTCCTTGACGAGCTACTGTCAAGCCCGAGAGAAATCATCGAAATGCACGTTTACTTGCGGACGAGATGACGTCAACCACTACAAGAAATATAGGTCATTTGCGACGGAAATTCCCGTCGCAATTCCGTCGCAAATGACGATTTGCGACGGATTGCGAGACAAAAATTTCCGTCGCAATTGTTCCTCGCAATGACATTTTCGTCGCAACTCCGTCGCAAACTTGCTACGGATATACGGCCATATTTATTCAGTCGCATTTGGCGATAGATTTGCGAGAGATTTTAGTCCGTCGCAAACTTGCGATGGATATAACTCCGTCGCAATCCATCGCAAGTTTGCGACGGAGGACGGTCCATCGCAATCCGTCGCAACCGTGCGACGGAATTGATTCCATAGCAAGTTTGCGACGGAATCAATCCATCGCAAACTTGCGACGGCATTGAATCCGTCGCAAAATTGCGATGGAATCTTTTCCGTCGCAAGTTTTTAAATGTTTTATTTTCAATTTTTTTTAATTATGAAATTGTTTTTTTAAAAAAATAAATACATAAAAAAAATTTGAAAATCATAATTAAATTTAATTTAATTTTAATGAAAATATCATTAAAATAAAATATTCATCAATTCACAAAAACAATAAAAAGAAAAACTAAAAATCGATGGATGGTCCACTGGGTCCGTCGTCACCCGATCCGCCGGTTCCGCTGTTTCCGCCCTCGGGTTGCTGCTGGGTTTGACGCAAACGGCTCATAATCTCCTTGAACTTCGGATCCGAGTTGCCCAAGTAGTCGAACATCTCTTCGAACGCCGCAACCTTCGTCTTCGTTGTAGTCAATTCCGTCTTTGTTGCAGTCAATTCCTCCTTCAACACAGCAACCTCGTTCGGATCCGGGAACTGACTCGAAGCGGAACCGCAAACATATCCGCTCCCAAGATCGATTTGGGATTGAAGAGAACCAACCCCCAAATCTTCCCCTTTCTACGGGGAGCGGACTGAAAAACCAAAAAAAACATTGAAATAAAAAGCCAACAAGTATACATAAGAATAAAAAGAATTTAAACTAAAAAAATGATACAAATTTACCTGAACAAAACCTTGTTCTTCACGCCCACGGAAGTACAGAAGCGACGCTGTCGGGATCATCATTCTGAGTCAACTCTTGTAGTTTTGAGTTAACGTCGTTGTAGAGCTCCTCAGAATCGTCATCCAGGAAAGTGCCATCCGGATTCCGTTTGGCATACGCGAGAACTGCGAGCAAATCCGTCTCTGATTCCCCTTGTTCCTCGGCCTATAAAATAATTTTTGATTTCATTATAACGATAAGAATTATAAATGGTACAAAAAATATTGTTAAAAATTAAATAGAAAACTTACAAGCATTCGGCCGCGGGCTACGTAAGAAGTTCGGCCGGATCGATGTTTAGAATTTTTTGCTCTTCCCTCGAGCAGACTTACTGTTTTCACTCCGTTTCTGGTGATCGGGATCCAACCAGTAAGCAACCAAGGCATCCCACACATCTGATCAAAGTGAAGTGGCTTGGCAGCATCACCCTTCGCCAACCACGACTTCTTCCATCGATGTACCTTATCGGGTAACCGATCATGGACTTTGGCGCAGAACTCTGGTAAACCCTCTCGGTAATGCCAGACTCCCAGTGATACTTGCGCTTGAAAAAAAAAAATCAAAAAACAATAATATAATGTTAGAGATTAGCAATAAGAAAATATTAAAAAAAAAAAAATTACAAGAAAAACTTACAGCAAAAGTAGAGAACCAACGTTGAAGAACGGGTTCCTTCACATCCTTCCACCGGGCAAAAGGATCTTGGTAATCTTTTTCAAAAATTTCCGTAACTGCTGAAGCTACGGACGAATCATGAGAGAACCTTAAAAAGAAAACAATACACGTTAACATTTTAAATTGTACAATATAAATAAAACAAAAACAAATAAAAATTAAAATTACATACCATAAAGTTCTCGGTGGGCGGTGTGGATGAAGATGAGGGAGGAGATCATGACCGGGCTCCTCTAAAATCTCCCGCATGGCCGCATAAAACGGGGCTCTAGCGGCCTCAACCGCGGCCTCAACTGCGGGTGGCTGACGTGGTGGGGAAGGAGACCGAGACCGTACCCGCTGCTGCTGCTCCCGTCCCGTAGAACCATGGGAACTACTAGCAGGGTGGCCGTGACTGATGTGGATCAGGTTTTACCCAATCCTAAACTGGATACCGCAAGTGCACGGATCGTAGTGTAGTAGGGTTATCGAACACAAGGACCAGAAAGCAACACTATGAGTTTATGAGATTAAAAGTTAGCTAAAACTAAAATATGGGGGTTTGGTTTTTAGGGCTGTGAACAGTGACGAAAATTACTATTAGTAAGCTTAAAATCAAGTAAAACAAGTGAATCAAATCAAAAGGGAAAGCATTGGGCATAAGAGAATTCATAGGTCATCAAGGATTGGTTAATTCGGATAATTAAACAAGGAATCAATAGATATGGTCAAGGACTTGAATTGTGAAAGGATAATCAACTTACTCCGCAATGTCAATTAATATGTCTAACCAACCTAAGATTACTCTACTCCCATAGGTAATCAAGTGGTTAAGCAAGCACAAACAGTTCAAATTCCATATGTTCACAAAGCATCATAGTTCTACTCCCATAGGTTATGGTGATTTGCTCATCTAATTTATTTCAAGTGATTTATCAAGCTTTCGGAAAGTAAATCAACTCTAGGGCAGTAGCAAGACTTTCAGTCAAAGCTATAAGCATTAAGTACAAATCAAGATGAGGAGCTCTATCAAAAATCCGAAATCTAACAACCTAGCCACCAATCCATGAATCCCTTGAAAACTCTTAAGCCCAACAATGAAACTACTCAACCATGATGCAAGCAAACAAGCAAGAGATGTATGAAAGCATTATGTGAGATATTAAAAGAGATAAGGGGTGAAGAAATCTTCTCTATTGAAGAACAAAGTCGAATCTCTCCCTTGAAACTTTCGGGTTCAATACAAAAGAAAAGAAAAGGAAAAGATGAAAAGAGTTAAGGATTTGTGTGTGTGTGTGTGTGTCTTAGATCCTGAGAAGCGCCTCTTCTCTCTGCTCCCTTCAGCACTCCAGGATGGCTCTCTCTGTCTCTGACGGCGCACACGCAGCTCTCCCTTCGTGAGGCTGAAAAGCTTGTATTTATAGGGTTGAAGTTGCTAGGTTTGTGATGAGCTGAAAAGGAAACTTTCCGGTTAACCGGCTTTGATGATTTGCGACGTGATTGGACCGGGTTTAGGACAAGTAAACCACCAAAAGCAAGCTGGGCTTGTGTTAAGTCGAGACAAGGTCCATGCCGCTGCATCCCGGGCCATTTGGTGGCGCCAAGTCTCCATGGGCTTCGTTTACTCGCCTGGCGGACACGTCTTGGGAGAAAAGAGTATCTTCGTGATGGATGATCCAAATGACTTGAATCCACTTCGTCGTGATGCATAACTCAAATATCTATCCAGCAAGACCAAGATCATGATTTTTGGACGTCGGTAAGACCCCTTGCCGCGGTTATCTTTCGGATGCTCCGGTTCTGTCCAAATGCGAGAATCGGACAAATGGAGTTATATTGGTGCTCTTGACTGGGAACTTGCATGGATCATGGTTTGAGGCTCTTTTGCTCCTTTTTGAATCCTTTTTGATATTTTAACCTGTTAAGACTCCAAAACCAACAAATACAAGAAACTACCTCTAAAGGCATAGAACCTTATTGAAAACACTTGAAACACCAATAAATACTTAGTGAAAACATGTAAAATATGATGATATCAGTGACTCCTCACGTGAACGGAACGACCACCACGGGAACCCCCGGAACCAGCACGGCCCCCGGATCCTCCCTGACTCAGGAAGTCCTCGTAAGTGTTTTGATGCTCCATCTGCAATAAATTAAAAAGTAAAATTAAAAGGAACATTATAATTGTACAAATACAAATAAAAAATACACTAATAATAAAAATTATTCTAATAATCACACAATTATATCATGAATCTAACGTAATGTTACATCAACAAATAAAATTCTAGAAACTTAAATAGTTGGGAAAATTCTAAATTCTAAACTAATATAATCACATTTCCAAACACTCTATCAATATAATCACATTAGTAATATAATGACATTCTAAAATTCTAAATTCTAAACACTAAACTAATTTAATTATCTAACAATCAAAGAAACTAATCAACAATCTAACCTAAACTAATTATCTAACTAATCCATGTAGTTAATTTTATCTAACAATAGCAAATTCAAAATTGTCATTCAAAATTCAAAAAATAATATAACCTAGCTAATTTAATTCACAAATTATCAAACAATCTAACTAATATACTCACACTACTCATATAATCACATTCTAAAATTCTAAATACTATAACTAATCTAATTTAATTATCTAACAATCTAACAAACTAATTCTAACAATCTAACAAACTAATTCTAACAATCTAACAATCTAACAATCTAACAAATTGTAAATCCGAAAAAAAAAAAAAAGGGTTGAAGGTGATAACCAGATTCCGGCGGCGGCGGGAAGAAGGATGGCGCTGTCGGCGGCGGGTCGGGTTGGCGGCAGGAAGTAGGCGGCGGCGGGAAGAGGCGTCGGTTCGCGATGAAGGCGACGGCCGGCGGGAAGAACGAAGGAGCTGTCGGCGGGGGCAGTCTGACGGAGGCGGATGATGATGACCGGAGGAGAAGGCGACGGTGGCAGGCGGTCGGGTCGGAGCGGCTGCGGCTTTTGCGGGAAAAAGGGTCGGGAACGGGAAGAAGAAGAAGCGGCTGCGGGGTTTTCGGGGGAAAAGGGTCGGTTTGAGCTTCGCTCAAACCCGACGCTCTGATTATATAGAAAATATCTGTCCCTCGCAAATCCATCGCAACGTTGCGATGGATTTGCAAGGGAAATGTTGAAAACCCTAAAATTTGCGATGGATTTGCGATGGTCTGGGCTCGTTCATCGCAAATCCATCGCAAAAATGCGATGGGTTTGCGAGGGAATGATTGGAAACCCTAATAGTTTTGCGAATTAGGGTTGTATACATTGCCCTCACAAGTCATCGCAAGATCGCGATAGATTTGCGAGGAAAAAGGCCATTCCATCGCAATTCCATCGGGAACTTGCGATTGACTTGCGAGGGCAATGGCCCATGCCATCGCAAATCCGTCGCAATCTTGCGATGGATTTGCGATGGAAACGTACGGTTTAGGTTTTAGGGTTTAGGGATTTGATAACGGACTAAAAGTTTTTACGTATGAAATATTTATGCTCATTAGTAGATGAATTTGAATATTTATATAGATATTGAACATTCGTAGATATATATGTACATGGTCGATGTGTTTTCACAAAAACCGTTTGTAATGTTATATACGTCGTAAGCTTCAGTGAGCTTAATATGTACCTAGTTGAAGAGAAATGTTTTTTATTTACTTAAAAGCTTTTAGGTTTGAATTATACAGCACATGAAAAGATACCCTAAACACAAAACCCTTGTTATAAGAAAACCCTAACCTAAACCCTAAAAATTTAGTTTCCATCGCAAATCCTTCGCAAAATTGCGACGGATTTGCGATGGAAGATTAAGAATTTAAAATTCCATCGCAATTTGCGAGGGATTTGCGATGGAATAAAAATTAATTTGCATCCATCGCAATGTCGTCGCAAATTTGCGATCAAATTGCGATGGAAAACAAGAAATTTTATATCCATCGCAATTCCATCGCGGGAATTGCGACGGATTTGCGATGGATACAAAATATTTTGTTTTCCATCGCAATTCCATCGCAATTCTCCGCTAGATTTGACGTCCCCGGGTGGCTTTTTGTTCCAACCACGGCCACTGTTGTTTCCGCTATTCCCCTGATCGTTGCCGGTTCCCCAAGCTGCTTTGTTATCACTTCCCGATTTGTCTTTGGAGTTAGAACCCCAACTATACCAGATTCCGACAAAGGACGAATCGGTGGAAGGCTTTCTAGTGTTTGATTATATTATTTAAATCCACCGTCATCATTCTACCCCATGAATATCCACCACCATCTTCTTACCTCAAGAAGATCCACCGTCATACTACTTACCGGTTATCAACATGCGGTAAGAAGGATGATATTGATCTTTGTGAGGTAAGAAAGATGATGGTGGATCTTCATGGGGTAAGAATGATGACGGATGGATTTAAATACTACATTCAAACACTAGAAAGCCTTCCACCGATTCGTCCTTTGTCAAAAACTGGTCTAGCTGGTGTTTAGACTCCAATGACAAACCGGGAAATGATAACAAAGCAGCTTGGGGTTCCGGGAACGATTAGGGGGATATCGGAAACAACAGTGACGGCGGCTGGAACAAAAAGCCACCTGGTGACGTCAAATCTAGAAGAGAAGCCGTCATCAACTGGCTCGGCGTGGGGAACCATAGAGAAGACATCTGAGGCCACCCAATCAAATAGAGCTCTCTTCCCATCTGCAGACAATCGAAAACTCGGAATTGGCTGTTTGCCGTCTCTAGTAATCTCCAACTCGCTTCTTTTGCATATTTCTGCTAAGTCCAGCCACGATTTCATATTGTCTTTACTTTTCCCTTGGACGTTCAAAATGGTATGCATGATGTTATCAAAAAAATTCTTCTCGATATGCATAACGTCAAGATTATGTCGCAAAAGGTGATCCTTCCAATATGGGAGTTCCCAGAATATACTTTTTGTGCCAGTTGTGTGCTTGTCCATATCCGTCAGGCATGTTTGCAGTACAATGCCAATTGCCCCCACGTTTGCATGTTTCCTCACCACCATAATAATCGATCTGATCAAGCAAATCCTGTCCCGAAAGATAATCCGGAGGGGGACCGCGGACAGCTTTATTCTTTGTAAATAAAACCTTGTTCTTTCGGTACTTGTGATTGATAGGAAGAAAACGACGGTGACAATCAAACCAACAAGGCTTTCTTCCATGCCTCAGCTAAAATGTTTCTGCCCTATTCAAACAGTGTGGACACGATAGTCTTCCGTGCGTAGTCCACCCCGACAACATTCCATACGCTGAAAGTCACTAATCGTCCACAATATACTGCGCGCATGTTGAAGTTTTGTTGCTGCGAGTAATCAAATGTGCAGACTCCTGAATACCACAGTTGTTTCAGCTCATCGATCAAAGGTTGCAGAAATACATCTAGGGATCGCTTCAGATGCTTTGGACCTGGCACTAAAACAGTTAAGAACAAAAATTCTCGCTGCATGCACATTGTCGGCGGAAGATTATATGGAGTCAATATGACGGGCCATAGCGAATATTGTCTCCCTGACATACCAAATGGACTAAATCCGTCTGTGCATAATCCAAGATAAACATTCCTGGACTCTTTAGCAAGTTTGAATGTACCGTCTGAAAGTGTTTCCACGCCTTTGCATCTGAGGGATGTGTTATCTCTCCATGATGTGTGGAATGTTCTGCATGCCATCTCATTGACGCTGACGTCATTTCCGATTGGTTAACCGTTTCAATCTTTCGGTGATTGGCAAGTACCACATACGTTGGTAAGGGACCCGCCTCCTTCCCATAGTGGGTTTGTATCTCGGCTTCCACAAAATTGACATTCCTGCAGCTTATCATCATCTTTCTAGAAAATCATGCAATTGTCAATGCATACATCAATCATTTCATAAGGTAACCCAAGACCCGCAACCAACTTCTGTATTTCATAGTAATTACCAGCAGAAAGATTATCTTCCGGTAAATACTCTTGAAATAGTCCAGCCCACTTATCCATGTTACTCTCGCTGCTGTTATCCTCACATTTAATTGTCATCATCCTAGCTGCTAGTGACAGTCTAGAAAGTCCCTCTCTACACCCATCGTAAAGTGGTTGATTTGCAGCATCTAACATATCATAAAACTTTGTGCTTCTATGTTGGGTTCTTCCAGAATTGCTTCCGTAGGATTATCGGTAAGAGCAGGTGTAGTTTCATGAAATGCATCTGTAACCATATCATGAAATCTATTCCCTTGCTGATACCCAATATCATTTCCAAGATATCAGGATGACCATAATCATAGCTACCGCTATAATTATGTTCTTCACCCCTTGACTCGATCCACTATTTCCCGCTTCATAGTGAGTCGTATTATAATGATTTTCACCATGAAAATACCATACATAATAGTTTGGTACAAATCCTCTATTAAATACATGTTTTTTAGCAGTATCAACAGCGATATATTTTTTGTTCATACATTTCTCACAGGGACAAAATATTTTACCCGTTTGCATTGCCTGCGGTTGGTTTTGTGCTTGGTTAAAAAATCCATGTAATCCTTCAACAAACTCTCTCCTCACTTCGTCGGTCCCTGGATCTCTTTGATTGTACATCCAGCTTCGTAACTCATATATTCCGTAACTCATTTTTTAGTGTTTTATTTTTTTTTTCCCTCTTTTTTTTTTCCTTCTACTCTTCCCTCTCTTTCCTCTCTCCCTCTCTTCCCCTTTTTTTTTTTTTTAATTCTGATTTTGAAAGATGAACGATTCGCTATTTATAGATTTCTGAAAATTTTTTGCTATGGATTTGCGAGGGATTTGCGATGGATACTTTGCGACGGTTTCACTTTTACGACGGAATTACGACTTACTAGCGACGACCTTGCGACGGATTTGCGACGGAAATATTCCATCGCAAACAGTTAGGTAAACTCAATTAACACGTGCGTACCTAACCGATACGCATGTCGGCCACCAACTTTTCCTCGCAATCCGTCGCAAATTGCTTTCCCTCGCAAATCCGTCGCTCACTTCAATCGCAAATCCATCGCAAATCCATCGCAAACAAATATCTGATTCTATAAATAGCCGGCGACCTCACGTCACAATTTACACCAATACAAAGAGAAGAGAAAAAGAAGAAAAGAAGAGAGAGGAAAAAAAAAAACTCCAAAAAAATGAGTTACAGAATTTAGGAGTTACGAAGCTGGATGCACATCATCTTTTTTACCCCACGGTGGATTTTAATTTCTTTTTTACCCTAAGAAAATACACCATCATCTTTTTTACCCCATGTTGATTCTCTGTGGACATGAGATAATTAAGAAGGATGACGGTCGTTGATCTCTTCCTAATTATCCAATTTCCATGGAGGATCAACAGGGGATAAAAAGGATGATGGTGAATCGTCTTGGGGTATATATATATATAATCTATTGGAGGATATATTTCGATGGATAATGCTGAGCAAACTGATATATATTCTCTCCAACATGTAACCGATTTCTTGTGCTACTAATGGTAATGATGGTATTCCAAAATGGATCGTCGCTATATGATGTTGTTGGATAGTAGTAGAGAAGATGGGGATTTATATCGAGAGTGAGAGATAACCCACTGAGGTGTATTAGGTATGAAGTTGATAACGGAGGATCGATACGATATATAAGCGCTTATCGCATCCTCCGTTATCAACGTCATACCTAATACACCTCAGTAGATTATCTCTCACTCTCGGATATAAATCCCCATCTTCTCTACTACTATCCAACAACATCATATTTTGCGACGGAATTGCGATGGAATGTTTTATTTTTAGGTTTCCATCGCAATTCCGTAGCAATTTTACGACGGAATTGCGATGGGAATTTTTATTTTTAGGTTTCCATCGCAAAATCGTCGCAATTATGCGATGAATTTGCGATGATCTCAGTTTGCATCGCAATTCGATCGCAATACCGTCGCAAATTTGCGACAGAAAAATGTCCATCGCAACCTTGCCACGGATTTGCGATGGCTTTTATTCCGTCGCAAGCCGTCGCAAATCTGTCGCAAAGTCGTCGCAAATTTGCGACGGACATTTTCCATCGCAAATGTCCGTCGCAATAACCCTGTTTTCTTGTAGTGAACGTACTCTTTTCCCTTCTTATGGTTTTTATCCCAAACCTGGTTTTTCCATATCAAGGTTTTAACGAGGCGGTACGAATCTAAAGTTAAACGCATCAGAGACGAGCTGGCATTGGCATCTCGCACTTGTTACTAATAGCTCTTAAGCTCTACTCTCATTCATGAAGTTTGCTGAGATCAAACTGCATTTGACTCGCCAAACTGGGGGGGGGGGGGGGGGGGGGGACTTATTGTTAGAGGTGAAATGAGCACATTTCCCTGAGCCCGTCGCAATGAGTAACAATGCAAAAGCCCGGCCCGTCTTCAGCCCTTATCTCCTCACATAAATGGAAAATCTTGAGGAGAAAGGCAGACCTTTGGCGAAGAGGAAAGAGCATTAAACCGACTACTCGAAGAAAGGAAGGAAATCAAGGGAAGAAGGAGATTTCCTATTTCGATCAAGAGGAGAATATTCAGCAAGAGCCGCCTTAACTCAGCTTTTAAGGAGAGGTCTTCATTCCTTGAAGACCAAGCCACAAAAGTCACGCAACTCTGCACTCAGCTAAAGCATTCGCTCCTCTATTCACTTATTTTCGCTTTACTTTCACATATCGTCTCGTCAAGGCTGTTTGACGAGACCATCTCTTGTATCCAAAACTTCTTCGAGTAATAAAAGTCCAAACTTCATAAGTCTCCCAACCGAAACAGCCCGTCAGCTAAACGTGTGCTATTTCTGGAATCAACAGACAAGTCAACGACGTGACAGTTTAGATTGGAAGCAAACTATTTGGTTCGACAACCTGTTTATGGCTTGTAACGTTAATCTCATCAACAATGTTTCATCTCGTCACTCTTACCTCTAAGACTAATGAGTCGAGAGAATAACTTTTGGGATGAGTTTTTACCCGTGAGACCAACGATACGGTCATAATTCTCGACAAAAATTTTGACTCAATAAAAACGACTCAATGAGAAGAAAAATGATGGAAGATGAAATGTCAAAATGAACAAACTCATTAGTATAATCCCCCCAGACTTAACTTGCACCGTCCCTGTGTAAGAAAAATCAGATTAAGTGGAGAAAAATATGTAATAAATTTGAAAAGGGAAAGGTTAGGGTGATGTTACCAAGTGATGACCAATTGTAATGAAGATCAGGGTTGGATAACTGAGTAGGGCTTCTCTTTAGGCATGATTGGTCGGTGAGTTTTGAATTTCCAGGCCTGATTCTCGCCGGTTTGCGTTTTGGTCGAGTATGGCTCATTTGGTCGACCAGAAATGAGTGCTATGAACCACAGAACAAACCGTTAAGAATTTCATGTACCATATTGAAATTTTACCGTCCAAGTTGATGTTTTAGAGCTCCTGGTGAAGTTTGAGGTCAAACAAACGAGCGGTTTGGGAGATTCGTCATATGGTGGTCCATTCGGTCGACCGGATGATAGTGCAATAGACCACAGCTCGAATGATGAAGAATTCTCTGACCGATCTTGAAATTCCATCGACCAACCACAAATTTTATGGGCACTGGTGAAGTTTGGCGCCAAACGAACGAGCGGATTGAGAGTTCCTTCACAAAGTGGTCAATTCGGCTCCGGGAAGAGTTTTCTTGACTTCTTTGGGATTGGCTCGTTCGTTCCTTGATTTTCTTCTGGAATAATGATGTTGAAGCTTCAAGTATCCATTTCCAGCTGGTCGTGTCTCCATGCCGTGATTTTGGTTTTCGTCGGCCTTCGGTTACCCGCCATTGACCGGATGTGGCATTTGTGCGTATCTCCTCATCCGTTCACATTCCTCCGTCCTATCTTTTGTATTCGCCGACCAATATGGTATTGTCTGGCCGCCGGTGAAGTTTGGTGGACTTTGGTCACACGGATTGTGAGATAGGTCAAGTTGGTCCTCCTTGTCACCCGTTTGGCCGAGAGAATCACGCCGGATGGAATAGCTTGAAATGTACTCGATCGTTTTGTGATTTTCTTTGACCGATCTGACTCTTCTCCCTCCTTTAGTATTCCCAGGTCGTGCCCGCCCTCTTGGTGTCGGTTTTGACAAGGGTGGGATGAATGGGTGGGACATGTTTTTGTTTGGTCTCCTCTTGGGTCTTCATCCTAACAAAAATGTTATGCATGCAAAAATAGTGTGAAAAAAATGAAAATGGAAAAGAAATATACCGTGTGGGTTGCCTCCCACAAGCGCTTGTTTTAAAGTCATCTAGCTTGACTCCTTTCTTTTTAGGCATGAGGTGCATCGGTTAAGAGAATGGTTTCTCTCTCATCCTTCTCAATGTTTGCAAGATATGGCTTAATTCTTTGTCCATTGACAGTGAAATCACCACCATTCCGGTTCCATAGCACAACAGAACCATATGGTTTCACTTCTTTGATCCTAAATGGTCCAGACCATCGCGACCTAAGCTTTCCGGGAAAGAGTTTCAGGCGTGAGTTGAAAAGGAGAACCTGGTCATTGGGAGAGAACGTCTTGGGGACTATCTTCTTGTCATGATATGCTTTTGTTCGCTCCTTGTAGATCCTAGAATTCTCATAGGCATTATGGCGAATTTCATCCAACTCATTCAATTGAATCAAGCGCCTCTCCTTTGCTGTCTTGATGTCGTAGTTCAGCTTCCTTACTGCCCATTCCGCCTTATACTCAATCTCAACAGGAAGATGACAAGCTTTTCCATAGACAAGGTGAAAGGGAGTTGTTCCAAGTGGGGTCTTGAATGCGGTTCTATATGCCCAAAGAGCATCATCAAGCTTTACAGACCAATCCTTTCTTGTCATTCCCACTGTCTTCTCTAAGATCCTCTTGATTTCTCTGTTTGAAATCTCTACTTGTCCACTTGTTTGAGGATGATAAGGGGTAGCAACCTTGTGCCTCACTCCATTTTTCTTCAGAAGATTTTCAAAGACCTTGTTGATGAAATGAGATCCTCCATCACTAATCACAACTCGCGGGATACCAAATCTTGGAAAAATGATTGACTTGAATAGCTTTATCACCACCTTGGAGTCGTTTGTAGGGCTGGCTATGGCTTCTACCCACTTAGAAACATAATCCACAGCAACAAGGATGTACTTGTTTCCATAAGAAGAAGGAAAAGGACCCATGAAGTCGATTCCCCAAACATCAAAAACCTCGACTTCTTGGATGAAGTTTTGTGGCATCTCATTCCTTTTGCTGATGTTCCCTTGTCTTTGGCAAGCATCACACTTAGATATGAAGGTATGGGCGTCCTAACATGGTAGGCCACCAAAACCCAGCTTGCAATATCTTAGCAATGGTCTTGTTACTAGCAAAGTGTCCTGCATAGTCGGAACCATGACAAGCAAAGAGAACTCCTGGAATCTCATCTTCTGGAATGCATCTTCTAAGCACACCATCAGAACAATGTTTATAAAGATAAGGATCATCCCAGAAGTACCTTTTAACATCGCGCAAGAACTTCTTTTTCTTGTAGCCAAAGAATTGAGGTGGTGGAATCTCAGCAGCAAGGTAGTTGGCAATGTGTCTATACCAAGGAGATTCAGATGGTGCTGGTCTTGGTGGTGCACTAGGTCGTGCCTCAAGCTTGAAAACATCCCATGTATGAATTCCATGATGATCTTGATTAGTCAAACTTGAACTATTGTCACTTGAAATGATTCGGCACTCATCTTGTGTCGGCTTGGAGACATCATAAGATCTAATGTAGAGAGCTTCTTGAGGGACGTCTTGGGACCTTCTAATGTCATCTCCAAGGTCTAAACTTGCTCTCTCTTCATTGTAGACGGTTGTGCAGCAAGAAACTTCAGTAGAAACTGCATGATAGAAGACTTTCTTCTTGATTTCCGAGAAAGAGACTTGTCCCTTGCGAAAATCAACTATAGCTCCCACGGTTTTGAGAAAAGGAGTCCCAAGAACCAGTGACATTGAGTGCTCATCTTGCATCTCTATAATGTGAAAGTCAAGGGGGACAAGACAACCTCCCACTTGCATCTCCAAATTACGCACAAACCCATATGGAGTTGTGCTAGAAGCATCTGCAAACTTGAGTATCTTTCCGGGAGGCTCCATCTCTACAATCCCCAGCTTCTTTGCTATGGTTTTAGGCATGAGATTCACTGTAGATCCTGTATCACACAAAGAGTCTATAAAATCAACACCATTGATTGTGCAAGGGAAGATGAACTTCACTTGATCTTCTATCTTTTTAAGCTTTCTTTGATGTGGTGCTTTTGGAATGGGCTCATCATCTTCACGCCTTGTCACATGGTACTTGAAGGTTGATTGATCAATGTGGGTTGGTGAGATCACGGCCTTGTTCTCTGTTGTTATCACTTTGCAAAACCTAGGATTTTCCTCCACTTTCCCCGGAAGAACATTAACTTGTCTCTTGGATCTTTCCGCAATTTGAGAGACTTGCACTTCTACCTTCTTAACATGATTAGAGATGTTAATAAACTCCTCATGCAGCTCCTGGTTGTTCCTGTAAAGATGATCATACATGCTATCCATCTTGAAAGCAAGGTTTTTGTTATCTTTGGCGTTTTGCTTCATTCCTTCAATGAATTGTTGTTGATTGTCCATGAGCTGATGGATCATAGCTTCAAGTATGCTCTCTTTAGTTGTCATGACCACGTGATCTTGGTCTAGAAGAGGATCTTCAGTACTTGGCTTAGAGTTTCCAAGGTTAAAACCATTGTTGTTTCGGTTTTGATGGTTGTCTCCAAAATCGCCAATGTAGTTGATTTCTTCTTGCCTCTTAAGAGAGATATTATCATTAAACTCTTTATCTTCCTTACTCTTAGAAGCTCCAACGTTCTCACAAAGATCAACTCCTCTTGATTGGTTTTTCAGCAGTTGAGCAACCAGTGACTTAAGCTCGAGAATTTCTGGAAAATCTGAACTTGCCTTGATGTCTTCCACGTTTTTCTCATAACCCATGCATGAATTTTTGTTGCTTTCAGCCAAGTTATCAATGAGAGTATTGGCTTGAGCAACTGTGTTAGTCATGAAATTCCCTTGACTTGCTATGTTGAGAGCCATCTTGAATCTCTCATCAACTCCTTGATAGAAGATGTTCAGCAATTTCAGCTCTGTAAAACCATGGTGAGGGCACTCTCCCTTGTACTCCTTAAAACGTGTTGTAGCCTCATAGAATGATTCCTTTGATTCTTGTCGAAATTCTAAGATTCTTCTTCTCATCCATTTTAATCTCTCTTTTGGGTAGAAATTCTTCAAGAAAGCTCTCTTGTACTCATCCCAAGTAGTGATTGATCCTGATGGAAGAGACTGCTTCCATTTGTAGGCTTTCTCAACCAAAGAGAATGAGAATAAAGTGCACTTCAAATAGTTCTCGGAAACTCCATCGGATCTCCTTGTACTACAAATTCCTTCAAACCTTCCGACGTGGTCTATTGGCTGCTCTTCATCTAGGCCACGAAACTGATGCTGCTCCACCAAGGCAATGAGTTTAGAGCTTATCTTAAACTCTCCAGCAGGTGGTAAAGGGCATATAGGTGGGCGTTTTGTGAAGAAGATGTCTAGTGAATCAAACTCTCCGATTGGGCGGTTTTGAGGATCCATCTTCTATGTCTTGTGAATTCTTCTTCTAAATCTCCTATCTCTTACTCAAGGTACCTTGAAACACACAAAGATAGAGAGAAGTAAAGAAGTAAACGAAAATAAGAACAAAAACTAAAGGAAATTGCAAACAAAAATGAAAATTAAACAATGTTCTAGTCTAAACTCCAATCTGAAACTCGTAGGCAACTATTTGTTCCCCGGCAACGGCGCCAAAAACTTGATGTGGATCAGGTTTTACCCAATCCTAAACTGGATACCGCAAGTGCACGGATCGTAGTGTAGTAGGGTTATCGAACACAAGGACCAGAAAAGCAACACTATGAGTTTATGAGATTAAAAGTTAGCTAAAACTAAAATATGGGGGTTTGGTTTTAGGGCTGTGAACAGTGACGAAAATTACTATTAGTAAGCTTAAAATCAAGTAAAACAAGTGAATCAAATCAAAAGGGAAAGCATTGGGCATAAGAGAATTCATAGGTCATCAAGGATTGGTTAATTCGGATAATTAAACAAGGAATCAATAGATATGGTCAAGGACTTGAATTGTGAAAGGATAATCAACTTACTCCCGCAATGTCAATTAATATGTCTAACCAACCTAAGATTACTCTACTCCCATAGGTAATCAAGTGGTTAAGCAAGCACAAACAGTTCAAATTCCATATGTTCACAAAGCATCATAGTTCTACTCCCATAGGTTATGGTGATTTGCTCATCTAATTTATTTCAAGTGATTTATCAAGCTTTCGGAAAGTAAATCAACTCTAGGGCAGTAGCAAGACTTTCAGTCAAAGCTATAAGCATTAAGTACAAATCAAGATGAGGAGCTCTATCAAAAATCCGAAATCTAACAACCTAGCCACCAATCCATGAATCCCTTGAAAACTCTTAAGCCCAACAATGAAACTACTCAACCATGATGCAAGCAAACAAGCAAGAGATGTATGAAAGCATTATGTGAGTATTAAAAGAGATAAGGGGTGAAGAAATCTTCTCTATTGAAGAACAAAGTCGAATCTCTCCCTTGAAACTTTCGGGTTCAATACAAAAGAAAAGAAAAGGAAAAGATGAAAAGAGTTTAAGGATTTGTGTGTGTGTGTGTGTGTCTTAGATCCTGAGAAGCGCCTCTTCTCTCTGCTCCCTTCAGCACTCCAGGATGGCTCTCTCTCTGTCTCTGACGGCGCACACGCAGCTCTCCCTTCGTGAGGCTGAAAAGCTTGTATTTATAGGGTTGAAGTTGCTAGGTTTGTGATGAGCTGAAAAAGGAAACTTTCCGGTTAACCGGCTTTGATGATTTGCGACGTGATTGGACCGGGTTTAGGACAAGTAAACCACCAAAAGCAAGCTGGGCTTGTGTTAAGTCGAGACAAGGTCCATGCCGCTGCATCCCGGGCCATTTGGTGGCGCCAAGTCTCCATGGGCTTCGTTTACTCGCCTGGCGGACACGTCTTGGGAGAAAAAGAGTATCTTCGTGATGGATGATCCAAATGACTTGAATCCACTTCTTCGTGATGCATAACTCAAATATCTATCCAGCAAGACCAAGATCATGATTTTTGGACGTCGGTAAGACCCCTTGCCGCGGTTATCTTTCGGATGCTCCGGTTCTGTCCAAATGCGAGAATCGGACAAATGGAGTTATATTGGTGCTCTTGACTTGGGAACTTGCATGGATCATGGTTTGAGGCTCTTTTGCTCCTTTTTGAATCCTTTTTGATATTTTAACCTGTTAAGACTCCAAAACCAACAAATACAAGAAAACTACCTCTAAAGGCATAGAACCTTTTTGAAAACACAAATTGCATTTTAAACCATGAAGTTGGCACATGATAGCACTTTAAACCTCAGAGGTCTAGCACTAGCACTTTAAACCTTCAAACTATTTTCTATAGCACTTTTAACCACGAAAGTGGCAGATTTGGTCGCGCCGCCAAAAAAATGACACGCACTGTTCACAAAACGATGACGTGTCAGTTTTTTTTTTTTTTTTTTTTTTTTTTTTTTTTTTTTTCAATTGTTATTTATATATTTAATAACTAAAAATACAAAAAAAAAATAAAAAAATAAACAAAAAAGGAAAATCTCATCTCTTCCCACCTATCTCATCTCTTCCGCCCAAAATCGCGGATTTGACAAATTCTCCCGCCCAACATATGTTTTCGCAAATTTTTTCGTCCAAATCGCGTTTTCACATTTTTTCCCCGCCCAAAACGCGTTTTCACCAATTTTTCCGTTCAAAACGCGTTTTCACCAATTTTTCCGTTCAAAATCGCGTTTTCCCAAATTTTTCGTTTTAAATCACGTTTTTACAAATTTTCCCGCCCAAAACGCGTTTTCACAAATCTTTCGTTAAAAATCGCGTTTTCACCAATTTTCCCGCCGAAAATGGGTTTTCACAAATTTTTTGTTCAAAATCGCGTTTTCACAAGTTTCTCGCCCAAAACGCGTTTTCACAAATTTTCCGCCCAAAATCGCGGATTTGACAAATTTTCCCGCCTAAAATGCGTTTTCGTAAATTTTCCCGTCTAAAACGCGTTTTCACAAATATTTCGTTTAAAATCGCGTTTTGGGCGGGAAAATTTACGAAAACGCATTTTAGGCGGAAAAATTTGTCAAATCCGCGATTTTGGGCGGAAAATTTGTGAAAACGCGTTTTGGGCGGGAAACTTGTGAAAACGCGATTTTGAACAAAAAATTTGTGAAAACCCATTTTGGTCGGGAAAATTGGTGAAAACGCGTTTTGGACGGAAAAATATGTGCAAACACGTTTTGAACGCGAAAATTTGTGAAAACGTGATTTTAACGGAAAATTTGTGAAAACGCGTTTTGGGCGGAAAAATTTGTGAAAACGCGATTTTGAACGGAAAATTTTCGAAAACGTGTTTTGGGCGGGAAAATTGGTGAAAACGTGTTTTGGGCGGAAAAATATGTGAAAACACGTTTTGGGCGGGAAAATTGGTGAAAACGCGATTTTTAACGGAAAATTTGTGAAAACGCATTTTGGGCGGGAAAAAATGTGAAAACATGTTTTGGACGGGAAAATTTGTTAAAACGCGATTTTGAACGGGAAAATTTGTGAAAATGCGATTCTGAACGGAAAATTTGTGAAAACACGTTTTGGGCGGGAAAATTTGTGAAAACGCGTTTTGGACGCGAAAAGTTGTGAAAACGCGATTTGGACGAAAAAATTTGCAAAAACATATGTTGGGCGGGAGAATTTGTCAAATCCGCGATTTTGGGCGGAAGAGATGAGATAGGTCGGAAGATATGAGATTTTCCTTTTCTGTTTATTTTTTTATTTTATTTTTTGTATTTTTAGTTATTAAATATATAAATAACAATTGATTAAAAAAAAAAAAAAAAAAAAAAACTGACACGTCATCGTTTTGTTAACAGTGCCGGTCATTTTTTTCGGCGGCGCGACCAAATCTGCCACTTTCGTGGTTAAAAGTATTGATAGTAGGATTTTACTACGAATTAACCTATAACGCTATCATGTCGATGTAGCACTTAAAGGTGTCAAATCCGAATTGGGTGTGATGCTATGCAATCAGAATATGATCAAGAAAAGCTAAGTCAAGCCAAATGTTTAAATGGTGTGAATTCTAAGCTATCAACCTAAACACAGATATGGAAATGCAAATAACATAATGAAATTGGACTTCGCGGCGTCCAGACGCGACGCTATCAAGTTCACAAAGGTGAAATGCAATGATATTCAAACTATGAACCAGAAGCTAGAATGAACAAATATAACAAGATAAAAAGATAAAAGCTTTGAGATTTGAAACCAAGATCGAAATCAAATTAAACAAAGATCCTAAGAATGGGTGTTATGGATCAATGAAATTCCATGGTCAACGCTACGGTGTTCAACAAAACTCAGACAGAGCTGTTCCCTTGGCTGCGAACTCGATAGCAAGCTAATCCACTCTCGTGGTAGAAGCTATCGAGTTGGTGTGTGTTCCTGACCCACTCTCATGGCGAAATCCACACCAACAAGCATTAGGAATCAGTTCGCAAATGCTAAAGTGCTATCAAAAACTCTAGTATCCTAGGTATGATATGCAAAATTCTTGTAAAAGCTGGTTCAGGCATTTCATCAAACACCTTCTGGGTGCTGAAATGCCTAGCTTCGGATTCCAAATGATCAAGAAGGAATCAGAATTAAGAACACTAGTCAAGAAGGGAAACTATGAAATCAAGGCTTAAACACCCTAGGTGACCATGGTTCTTCACTAATCTATCCCATCCTTAGGAATCTAAGAACACTACTCAGAAACCGACTTCATCAAGTCGAACTCGGAAAAACATGAAACATGCATCAGAAGATAGAGAATGTGAAGATGATCAAGTTTAAAGAAGGAAGCAAGTGAAAATTGTTTAAGGCAAAGAAGAAATCTGGATTACAAATCTAGAACACCACAGAGGCGATTTTAGGTTTCTAAGCTTAAGAAAAAAAAGATAAAAATTAAGAGAGCCTTCTAATCTCCCATTATAGAGTACTTATACTTAGGTTACAGAAAGAGGTAGAATAGGTCGCGCGTGTGGACTCGACGTGCAACTCGACCTGACATGCCTGGACTACGTCGAGTTGGTGTAAAGTCGGATCCTTGATCTTGGACTCGACGTACCAACTCGACGTGCATATGTGGACGCCGTCGAGTTGGCATATGGACACACCTTTGCTTGGACTCGATGGGCCAACTCGACCTGACAACTTTGCACCATGTCGAGTGGGATTGTGGACTCTGTAGAGTCGGCTTCCTTGTCTTCCAAGCAATCATTTCCAGACTCCACTTCATCACTGCGGATCATCTCCCAACTCCATGACATCCTCTAATGCTCCAATTGTACCTGAAAATAACAGCAAATGCAAAGAAACATGCAATGTGAATGCGAACGCTGTAAAGTGCGGAAAGTGGATGCAAATGGATGGTAAAGGTGATGAAGTGGTGTGATATGAATGTGAAAGTGATGAATAAAGTATGTTAAAACAGATGAAATATATGCACATCAACACCCCCAAACTTATCTTTTGCTTGCCCTCAAGCAAACAAATAGAATTGGAAAAGAGATGAGGTTTGAAATCGAGTTGAAACAGCCAAAAGCAACCAGCAAAAACGATTTGATACATGTCTTGGTTCATGGTTCTAAAATGCAGCAGGGTGAGAGCTACTTCTTCGAAAATCAGTTTCATGTTTAACATGATCAATCCAACTTCACAGTCTCTTAAACAATGCATTCATATCAGCAAAATCCCTTTGACATTCATTAAAGTGAACAATGAATCATAAACATGCAAATCAGCAACTCATTTGGTTCAAGGTAAAGGTCAAGCGAAAAAGATGGTTTCTCAAAGTCATGAAACGGTTTAAAGAACAGGGGATCTCTCAGTAAAATGACAATGCTTTGGCAGAATGCTAAGAGTAATAACCAAGGATGATGCAAGAGCAGGACCTCCAACTACCTAGCACCGACTCGACGGCGTCAATACCCGAACCCCAAGAGAAACCAAGAACAACTCCTAACTACCTTTTAGGCTTTGCGCCTTTAGACACAGAGGAGCAATTGCTCTTTTCTTTTTTTTTAGTAAACTAGCCAAGGGAGAGGTGATCTTATGGTAACATCTAGCGGTTTGGGAATTCTATCACTAATGGAACATTTTTCTTTCTTTTAACTAATTGAGGCATTTGCCTTCTTTTCTTTTACACTTAGAACCCTTTTTCTTTTCTTAATCAGTTCCCAAACCTTACTAGACCCTTTTGAAACACAAACCAACTCCCTTGCTTTCAAACAAAAATTTTCTTTCTTTTCCCACGCTTTGAATGCGAACCCGCAGCGTTCACCCCCAAACTTAGCCTGAAAATAAACACAACATCGAACTAGATACCTAGACATCCTACTCTTGCCGGTTTAAACTCAACACGTTCTGCTAAGCATGATCGAAACAAGGCCTCACAAGTACACACAAGAATAATGCGGGTTTGAAAGAGAAAGCTATAGCGTTCAGGGTGTGGGGAAAAGCTATCTGGACAATCAAAGAAGATAATCAAATGGGAAAAGATTGCCCAGATATGTATGCTATCTATGAGCTGCTTTCAATGCATGCAATGATATTTAAAAGTCAAGATTAAGGTTCAGATAGACAGGGATAAGCTTCAATTCGCAGCAGTGATCAAGTGAGATGTGCATGTCATGACGTGATCAAGTTAAACACGGTTTTGTTTTAAATACTTCAATCTCACCCTAATGCATCAGAGAATCAAGAACCAAGGCACATATCACATCGCATGAGATGGTTATTTTACAAGGCCATATCAACAATGCAGCATGAATGTAAAGCTATGCGATGCAATTGAGATTTAATCTAACAAATGTGAATGCAACTACATGAATATTTTTGGATTTTTCGAAATTTTTCAAATTTTTATGGTTTTTTCTATGCCTTATATGATGCAAAAATTTGAGATAAGAAGAACATAAAACATGAGTTAAATACATCTCAACCCCTCCCCCAAACTTGAATTACACAGTCCCTTGTGTAACAAAAGAAAGGAGAAGAGTTCAAGAATCAAAAACCAATAAAACAGAGATGAAATGGTATATACAATGGTTTAGAGTTGATACCTCAATGCTGAGAGAAAAAGGAGTCAACAGACGCCTCCATACTCGCGCGTGTGTAAGTGGGAAGTGAGGGTTGTGTTCGGTTCCCAACTCGGCGTGTGGGTCAACTCTGTAGCTTGAGGTCGTGCCACCGTCAGTCGGAAATGGCACAACTCTCCTTTTCTTGCTTCGGTCTCTAGGCTCAAAGGAAGATGGCCGTGGAATAGCAAACTCGACCAAGTGATAGAGTGTAGCCATCGAGTTAGAAAAAGAACGAGAACAAGATAATCAATTTGAAACAGACATCGCAAATCAATAAGCCTAATAATCAGACGCTATCAAGTTCAGCTCCTATTCCGTTCAATTCAGCTAAAATAATCAAGATTAGAGAGGAGGCGAGAACATTTAAGCGGGACAAGCTAAGACTGACTTGACCAACTCGACGGTGTCCACTTAAAATCTATTCAACCAACTCGACAACTTCAATTTAAATGAATACAACCAACTCGACAGTGTCAATGAAAACAGTTCAACCAACTCGACGGTGTCAATGAACCAACTCGACGGTGTCAATGAACCAACTCGACGACCTCTATGTAAAACAGTTCAACCAACTCGACAGCACATATATCTCAACTCGACAGTGTCAATCTTGAATCGATCGAGTGGGTCGAAATTGAAGAGGGCACTCGACGATTTTAAGTTGGAATCGATCGAATGGAGTTTGAGGCTGAATTCTATCGAGTGTGAAGTCAAATTCGATCGAGTGGGAGAAGAATATCGAAGAGAGGAGAGATTTTCAGAGAAACGAGAGTGATAAGCGAGAGTGATGAAGTCGTGAAATGCAAAGGAATAAAGGATAGAGGATGAGTGGTGGAGAAGAACTGCGGTTTTACTAAAGGAAAGGGAAAGGTTAAAACCGCATAGGTAAAAGAGGAGACAAAAGTTGCTGTAATTTCTGAACAAAGAGCAGTGAAAAGGATAAAGGAGAAAGCTTAATTAAACACCACATGCTCCAGGGAGAGTGAAATTCACACACTAACCTTGAAAAATCAAAAGTTTAAATTTCATCCTAAACCTGGTCAACTTGACGGCGTTCGTCGAGTTAGCACGTCAAGTGTGTCCTGAATCCTTTCTTGCTTTGTTTCCCGAATCACAACATGCTCATACTCTTTAGTTTCCTGCCACCATAAACACTAGAAAGCAAAAACATAACATAATTTAAAGAATATGTACAGAGATAGTCATGGGAATTCCTCCCAAGTGAGCTTGTTTTAGGTCTCTAAGCTTGACCGCTTTACCTCTGGCTAGTTAGGGCGGGTTGAAATCTGGCCTGCCTTCAAGAGTGATGGTCAGAACCTGAGAGAGAAGCTCTTGTAGCTTGATTGGATCTTTCTGGAGTTCAGGACTGATGATGGCTCTAGCGCTTGAGAAATGTTTAGATTTTCCCTTGCACCTGACTTTGTACTCAATCTTCCCATCTTTGGGTTCCAGAGGCAATAGAGTCACTGTGAGCTGAGATGGGTTAGAGGAAGGAGGCTGAGGTTCATTGCTCTTCTTTTTCTTTGTGGGAGTAGCTTTTGAAACCATACAAACCCTCTCCTTTTTAGCACTTCCCAGCTGCTCACTGAACAATGCCTGAAGGCTCTCACCATCAAAAATGCCTGTCTCACGCTCATCAAGCTTCGTAGACACACTATGCAGCACCTTCACAACTTCGTCAAGTCCAGATTCGATCACTTTGGATCCCAACTCTGCAGTTGTTATAGTTCCACAATACTCAGTAGTGTAACCCTTAAGTGGGTAGCAGACCTTGTTGTTGACATTGTGAAGGATCACCATCCTGTTTGGGAAATCGATTGAAGCTCCAGCTGTGGTAAGGAATGGAGTTCCAAGGATTAATGGGACTTCCCTCTTATCAACCATATTCAGAACAGTGAGGTCTGTTGGTATGGTGCATTTTCCAACCTTCAGCGGATAGTCTATGATAAGACCAAGTGGAGGTTTAGAAGAAGCATCCCCAAACATGATAGAGGATCTAGGCTGCTGCATCATACTCTGTGCATCCAGCTTCTTAACCATATCCAGCGAAATCAAATTAACACTTGCCCCAGAATCCACAAGTGCATCATCTAGCTGCAACTCACCAAGTGAGCAGGGCAGAGTAAACTTTCCTAGATCTTTGAGCTTAGGAAGTGAGGTTGGTGTGACTTGGGGTTCACTAGAGAGTTCCAGAAGTTTAGTGACTTTCTCCTTGTTTGTAAGAACATCCATAATCAGCTTCATTTGGAGATGAGCTTCTTTCATGGTTCCCATATTTGGTAAATCAACACCAATCTCACTCATATTAGCTCTAAACTTGGAGATGACTTTCTTTTGAGCCTTGGTGAGGATTCTTCCTGGAAATGGGAGCGGGGGTTTATAAGGAGGTGGAACAACTTGTTCAGGACCTGAGGTCGACTTGACTCTATCAACATATCGAGCTTGCAAGCGGCTTCTACCAGTTTCGCCTTGTTGTGCTCTGACTCGATCAAGTGATAGAGTTTGCTGATCAAGTTTACCCTGTAACCCATATTTCAGCTTACTTTGACTTCCACTATGAACCTCATCTGCATTGCAGTCCTCCCCTTCTTTAAGCGTAATGTCCTCATTACAGTTTGTACCATGGAGAAGGCTGGCGATCTCTTGGATGGCGCTTTCATTCTCAGCTGCCTGGTCTATGTCATCGTTTGAGTAGATGACATGGCAATGGTCCTTGGGATTCTGGATAGCTTTTCCGGGAAGCTGTCCTGGCTTGACAGAGGACGAAGAAGCGACATTGCTCTCTATGTATTGGACTCTGGAATTCAGTGTCTCAATTTTGTTGTTCATTTCCGCCAACTTCTTACTCAACTCCATAGCACCATTCGCTTGACCTTGAAGAAGCTGTTGTAACATCGCCTTCATGTCGGGTTCCTGAAGCTGCGGCGCTTGTACCTGCTGAGGAGTAAACCCTGGTGGTCCTCCCTGCTGCTGTCTATGTTGATACCCGCTCTGTTGGCTCACAAACTGCCCTCGCGGAACAAACACTTGCTGCGGCTGTGGTGGACTCTGCTGCTGCGTAGGCTGACTCTGCGGTGTCTGTTGAGGATAGACCTGGTCCTGAGGATTGGCGACATTCGTGCTTCTGTAGGACAGATTCGGGTTGGCTTTGTACGTGTAATAGCCTTTGTTGTAGCCACCCTGGTTGTTTTGAATGTAACTGATCTCCTCAGTTTGCTGGTCAACCTCCCCTTCTTGGACAGGAACAAATTCGTCTTCAGAGATGAAATGAACATGCTTCATAGTGGACTGAGCCTGAAGTAGCTTATCCAACTTTTCATTCAAGCCCTTCACTTCCTTTTTCAACTTATCATCAGACTCGACAGAGCTGCGGTTCGTGCGGTCGTACTCTTCGTTGTTGTTGCCATCTGATCGAGCTATGTTCTCCACAAGCTGCCAGCCGTTCTCAACGTCTTGGTTTAGGAAGTCTCCGTTGCTCGCTGTATCGAGCATCTGTCTGTACCTCGGAAGAACACCTCTATACATAGTGCTGAGCAGGGATTCATTACTGAAACCGTGGTGTGGGCACTGACTCGTATAGCACTTGAAACGTTCCCAAGCCTCAGAAAACGTTTCACCGTTCTTCTGGTGGAAGCTCGAGATGTCGCTACGGAGCTTAGCTGTCCTTCCCGTGGAGAAAAACTTCGCAAGGAATGCCTTCTTGCAGTCGGTCCAGGTCGTGATAGAGTTGTGGGGCAAGTTCTTCTCCCACTGATGTGCTTTCTCCCCAAGTGATAGAGGGAAGAGGCGCAACTTGATGGCGTCCTCAGAAACACCATTAACCCGAGACAAGTTACAAAGCCGGTCGAACTCATCGAGGTGGTCTATAGGATCTTCACAGGGCAAACCATGGAACATCTTATTTTGCACCAAGTTTATCATTCCGAGCTTGATCTCGAAATTGTTGTTCTGTACCGGTGGAGGAACAATCCCCTGTCTCTGCGTATGTGCGTTTGGAGCATCACCCGCTCCAATGGGTCTGACCGCTCTAGCGTCACCCCCGCCATTACCCTGATGGTCTTCCATGGCTTCTCTACACTGCGCAGTTTCTGTATGTTCTGCCTGATTCTCTGTTCTGACCCGTTCACGTAGGACCCTGTCAATACTGTTCCGGCGGTTGATGTTGTCAATCAAAGGAAACAAGCTGTCACTGCCCTGAGATCGAGTTCGCATACAACGACAGACTATCAACTCGATGGTGTCCAGAGACTGTCACGTCGAGTTCGTACTGTAAGGTACCTGAGAAAACAGAGACAAAGGCAGAGAGAATAGGCAATTTCTGTATATATCGAGAAACCACCAACTCGATGGTGTACAGAGTCTGTCACGTCGAGTTAGCAATGTAAGGTACCTGAGAAAACAAAAGCAGAGAGAATAGGCAAGTTTAATATATGGGAAACTGTAAACGAACTTGATCTTAAGTTACTCGAAATCCTAAATGTAGCAAACTAACACCCAATCGGCAACGGCGCCAAATTGATAGTAGGATTTTACTACGAATTAACCTATAACGCTATCATGTCGATGTAGCACTTAAAGGTGTCAAATCCGAATTGGGTGTGATGCTATGCAATCAGAATATGATCAAGAAAAGCTAAGTCAAGCCAAATGTTTAAATGGTGTGAATTCTAAGCTATCAACCTAAACACAGATATGGAAATGCAAATAACATAATGAAATTGGACTTCGCGGCGTCCAGACGCGACGCTATCAAGTTCACAAAGGTGAAATGCAATGATATTCAAACTATGAACCAGAAGCTAGAATGAACAAATATAACAAGATAAAAAGATAAAAGCTTTGAGATTTGAAACCAAGATCGAAATCAAATTAAACAAAGATCCTAAGAATGGGTGTTATGGATCAATGAAATTCCATGGTCAACGCTACGGTGTTCAACAAAACTCAGACAGAGCTGTTCCCTTGGCTGCGAACTCGATAGCAAGCTAATCCACTCTCGTGGTAGAAGCTATCGAGTTGGTGTGTGTTCCTGACCCACTCTCATGGCGAAATCCACACCAACAAGCATTAGGAATCAGTTCGCAAATGCTAAAGTGCTATCAAAAACTCTAGTATCCTAGGTATGATATGCAAAATTCTTGTAAAAGCTGGTTCAGGCATTTCATCAAACACCTTCTGGGTGCTGAAATGCCTAGCTTCGGATTCCAAATGATCAAGAAGGAATCAGCATTAAGAACACTAGTCAAGAAGGGAAACTATGAAATCAAGGCTTAAACACCCTAGGTGACCATGGTTCTTCACTAATCTATCCCATCCTTAGGAATCTAAGAACACTACTCAGAAACCGACTTCATCAAGTCGAACTCGGAAAAACATGAAACATGCATCAGAAGATAGAGAATGTGAAGATGATCAAGTTTAAAGAAGGAAGCAAGTGAAAATTGTTTAAGGCAAAGAAGAAATCTGGATTACAAATCTAGAACACCACAGAGGCGATTTTAGGTTTCTAAGCTTAAGAAAAAAAAGATAAAAATTAAGAGAGCCTTCTAATCTCCCATTATAGAGTACTTATACTTAGGTTACAGAAAGAGGTAGAATAGGTCGCGCGTGTGGACTCGACGTGCAACTCGACCTGACATGCCTGGACTACGTCGAGTTGGTGTAAAGTCGGATCCTTGATCTTGGACTCGACGTACCAACTCGACGTGCATATGTGGACGCCGTCGAGTTGGCATATGGACACACCTTTGCTTGGACTCGATGGGCCAACTCGACCTGACAACTTTGCACCATGTCGAGTGGGATTGTGGACTCTGTAGAGTCGGCTTCCTTGTCTTCCAAGCAATCATTTCCAGACTCCACTTCATCACTGCGGATCATCTCCCAACTCCATGACATCCTCTAATGCTCCAATTGTACCTGAAAATAACAGCAAATGCAAAGAAACATGCAATGTGAATGCGAACGCTGTAAAGTGCGGAAAGTGGATGCAAATGGATGGTAAAGGTGATGAAGTGGTGTGATATGAATGTGAAAGTGATGAATAAAGTATGTTAAAACAGATGAAATATATGCACATCAAGTATTATAGAAAATAGTTTGAAGGTTTAAAGTGTTAGTGATAGACCTCTGAGGTTTAAAGTGCTATCATGTGCCAACTTCATGGTTTAAAATGCAAAAACACCAATAAATACTTAGTGAAAACATGTAAAATATGATGATATCAGTGACTCCTCACGTGAACGGAACGACCACCACGGGAACCCCCGGAACCAGCACGGCCCCCGGATCCTCCCTGACTCAGGAAGTCCTCGTAAGTGTTTTGATACTCCATCTGCAATAAATTAAAAAAGTAAAATTAAAAGGAACATTAATAATTGTACAAATAAAAATAAAAAATACACTAATAATAAAAATTATTCTAATAATCACACAATTATATCATGAATCTAACGTAATGTTACATCAACAAATAAAATTCTAGAAACTTAAATAGTTGGGAAAATTCTAAATTCTAAACTAATATAATCACATTTCCAAACACTCTATCAAATATAATCACATTAGTAATATAATGACATTCTAAAATTCTAAATTCTAAACACTAATCTAATTTAATTATCTAACAATCAAAGAAACTAATCAACAATCTAACCTAAACTAATTATCTAACTAATCCATGTAGTTAATTTTATCTAACAATAGGAAAATTCAAAATTGTCATTCAAAATTCAAAAAATAATATAACCTAGCTAATTTAATTCACAAATTATCAAACAATCTAACTAATATACTCACACTACTCATATAATCACATTCTAAAATTCTAAATACTATAACTAATCTAATTTAATTATCTAACAATCTAACAAACTAATTCTAACAATCTAACAAACTAATTCTAACAATCTAACAATCTAACAATCTAACAAATTGTAAATCCGAAAAAAAAAAAAAAAGGGTTGAAGGTGATAACCAGATTCCGGCGGCGGCGGGAAGAAGGATGGCGCTGTCGGCGGCGGGTCGGGTTGGCGGCAGGAAGTAGGCGGCGGCGGGAAGAGGCGTCGGTTCGCGATGAAGGCGACGGCCGGCGGGAAGAACGAAGGAGCTGTCGGCGGGGGCGGTCTGACGGAGGCGGATGATGATGACCGGAGGAGAAGGCGACGGTGGCAGGCGGTCGGGTCGGAGCGGCTGCGGCTTTTGCGGGAAAAAGGGTCGGGAACGGGAAGAAGAAGAAGCGGCTGCGGGTTTTTCGGGGAAAAGGGTCGGTTTGAGCTTCGCTCAAACCCGACGCTCTGATTATATAGAAAATATCTGTCCCTCGCAAATCCATCGCAACGTTGCGATGGATTTGCAAGGGAAATGTTGGAAAACCCTAAAATTTGCGATGGATTTGCGATGGTCTGGGCTCGTTCATCGCAAATCCATCGCAAAAATGCGATGGGTTTGCGAGGGAATGATTGGAAACCCTAATAGTTTTGCGAATTAGGGTTGTATACATTGCCCTCGCAAGTCAATCGCAAGATCGCAATAGATTTGCGAGGAAAAAGGCCCATTCCATCGCAATTCCATCGGGAACTTGCGATTGACTTGCGAGGGCAATGGCCCATGCCATCGCAAATCCGTCGCAATCTTGCGATGGATTTGCGATGGAAACGTACGGTTTAGGTTTTAGGGTTTAGGGATTTGATAACGGACTAATAAGTTTTTACGTATGAAATATTTATGCTCATTAGTAGATGAATTTGAATATTTATATAGATATTGAACATTCGTAGATATATATGTACATGGTCGATGTGTTTTCACAAAACCGTTTGTAATGTTATATACGTCGTAAGCTTCAGTGAGCTTAATATGTACCTAGTTGAAGAGAAATGTTTTTTATTTACTTAAAAGCTTTTAGGTTTGAATTATACAGCACATGAAAAGATACCCTAAACACAAAACCCTTGTTATAAGAAAACCCTAAACCCTAAACCCTAAAAATTTAGTTTCCATCGCAAATCCTTCGCAAAATTGCGACGGATTTGCGATGGAAGATTAAGAATTTAAAATTCCATCGCAATTTTGCGAGGGATTTGCGATGGAATAAAAAATTAATTTGCATCCATCGCAATGTCGTCGCAAATTTGCGATCAAATTGCGATGGAAAACAACAAAATTTTAATATCCATCGCAATTCCATCGCGGAATTGCGACGGATTTGCGATGGATACAAAATATTTTGTTTTCCATCGCAATTCCATCGCAATTCTCCGCTAGATTTGACGTCCCCCGGGTGGCTTTTTGTTCCAACCACGGCCACTGTTGTTTCCGCTATTCCCCTGATCGTTGCCGGTTCCCCAAGCTGCTTTGTTATCACTTCCCGGTTTGTCTTTGGAGTTAGAACCCCAACTATACCAGATTCCGACAAAGGACGAATCGGTGGAAGGCTTTCTAGTGTTTGATTATATTATTTAAATCCACCGTCATCATTCTTACCCCATGAATATCCACCACCATCTTTCTTACCTCAAGAAGATCCACCGTCATACTACTTACCGGTTATCAACATGCGGTAAGAAGGATGATATTGAATCTTTGTGAGGTAAGAAAGATGATGGTGGATCTTCATGGGGTAAGAATGATGACGGATGGATTTAAATACTACATTCAAACACTAGAAAGCCTTCCACCGATTCGTCCTCTGTCAAAAACTGGTCTAGCTGGTGTTTAGACTCCAATGACAAACCGGGAAATGATAACAAAGCAGCTTGGGGTTCCGGGAACGATTAGGGGGATATCGGAAACAACAGTGACGGCGGCTGGAACAAAAAGCCACCCGGTGACGTCAAATCTAGAAGAGAAGCCGTCATCAACTGGCTCGGCGTGGGGAACCATAGAGAAGACATCTAAGGCCACCCAATCAAATAGAGCTCTCTTCCCATCTGCAGACAATCGAAAACTCGGAATTGGCTGTTTGCCGTCTCTAGTAATCTCCAACTCGCTTCTTTTGCATATTTCTGCTAAGTCCAGCCACGATTTCATATTGTCTTTACTTTTCCCTTGGACGTTCAAAATGGTATGCATGATGTTATCAAAAAAATTCTTCTCGATATGCATAACGTCAAGATTATGTCGCAAAAGGTGATCCTTCCAATATGGGAGTTCCCAGAATATACTTTTTTGTGCCAGTTGTGTGCTTGTCCATATCCGTCAGGCATGTTTGCAGTACAATGCCAATTGCCCCCACGTTTGCATGTTTCCTCACCACCATAATAATCGATCTGATCAAGCAAATCCTGTCCCGAAAGATAATCCGGAGGGGGACCGCGGACAGCTTTATTCTTTGTAAATAAAACCTTGTTCTTTCGGTACTTGTGATTGATAGGAAGAAAACGACGGTGACAATCAAACCAACAAGGTTTTCTTCCATGCCTCAGCTAAAATGTTTCTGCCCTATTCAAACAGTGTGGACACGATAGTCTTCCGTGCGTAGTCCACCCCGACAACATTCCATACGCTGGAAAGTCACTAATCGTCCACAATAATACTGCGCGCATGTTGAAGTTTTGTTGCTGCGAGTAATCAAATGTGCAGACTCCTGAATACCACAGTTGTTTCAGCTCATCGATCAAAGGTTGCAGAAATACATCTAGGGATCGCTTCGGATGCTTTGGACCTGGCACTAAAACAGTTAAGAACAAAAATTCTCGCTGCATGCACATTGTCGGCGGAAGATTATATGGAGTCAATATGACGGGCCATAGCGAATATTGTCTCCCTGACATACCAAATGGACTAAATCCGTCTGTGCATAATCCAAGATAAACATTCCTGGACTCTTTAGCAAAGTTTGAATGTACCGTCTGAAAGTGTTTCCACGCCTTTGCATCTGAGGGATGTGTTATCTCTCCATGATGTGTGGAATGTTCTGCATGCCATCTCATTGACGCTGACGTCATTTCCGATTGGTATAACCGTTTCAATCTTTCGGTGATTGGCAAGTACCACATACGTTGGTAAGGGACCCGCCTCCTTCCCATAGTGGGTTTGTATCTCGGCTTCCCACAAAATTGACATTCCTGCAGCTTATCATCATCTTTCTAGAAAATCATGCAATTGTCAATGCATTCATCAATCATTTCATAAGGTAACCCAAGACCCGCAACCAACTTCTGTATTTCATAGTAATTACCAGCAGAAAGATTATCTTCCGGTAAATACTCTTGAAATAGTCCAGCCCACTTATCCATGTTACTCTCGCTGCTGTTATCCTCACTTTTAATTGTCATCATCCTAGCTGCTAGTGACAGTCTAGAAAGTCCCTCTCTACACCCATCGTAAAGTGGTTGATTTGCAGCATCTAACATATCATAAAACTTTTGTGCTTCTATGTTGGGTTCTTCCAGAATTGCTTCCGTAGGATTATCGGTAAGAGCAGGTGTAGTTTCATGAAATGCATCTGTAACCATATCATGAAATCTATTCCCTTGCTGATACCCAATATCATTTCCCAAGATATCAGGATGACCATAATCATAGCTACCGCTATAATTATGTTCTTCAACCCCTTGACTCGATCCACTATTTCCCGCTTCATAGTGAGTCGTATTATAATGATTTTCACCATGAAAATACCATACATAATAGTTTGGTACAAATCCTCTATTAAATACATGTTTTTTAGCAGTATCAACAGCGATATATTTTTTGTTCATACATTTCTCACAGGGACAAAATATTTTACCCGTTTGCATTGCCTGCGGTTGGTTTTGTGCTTGGTTAAAAAATCCATGTAATCCTTCAACAAACTCTCTCCTCACTTCGCCGGTCCCTGGATCTCTTTGATTGTACATCCAGCTTCGTAACTCATATATTCCGTAACTCATTTTTTAGTGTTTTATTTTTTTTTTCCCTCTTTTTTTTTTCCTTCTACTCTTCCCTCTCTTTCCCTCTCTCCCTCTCTTCCCCTTTTTTTTTTTTTTTTAATTCTGATTTTGAAAGATGAACGATTCGCTATTTATAGATTTCTGAAAATTTTTTGCTATGGATTTGCGAGGGATTTGCGATGGATACTTTGCGACGGTTTCACTTTTACGACGGAATTACGACTTACTAGCGACGACCTTGCGACGGATTTGCGACGGAAATATTCCATCGCAAACAGTTAGGTAAACTCAATTAACACGTGCGTACCTAACCGATACGCATGTCGGCCACCAACTTTTCCTCGCAATTCCGTCGCAAATTGCTTTCCCTCGCAAATCCGTCGCTCACTTCAATCGCAAATCCATCGCAAATCCATCGCAAATCCATCGCAAACAAATATCTGATTCTATAAATAGCCGGCGACCTCACGTCACAATTTACACCAATACAAAGAGAAGAGAAAAAGAAGAAAAGAAGAGAGAGGAAAAAAAAAAACTCCAAAAAAATGAGTTACGGAATTTAGGAGTTACGAAGCTGGATGCACAATCATCTTTTTTACCCCACGGTGGATTTTAATTTCTTTTTTACCCTAAGAAAATACACCATCATCTTTTTTACCCCATGTTGATTCTCTGTGGACATGAGATAATTAAGAAGGATGACGGTACGTTGATCTCTTCCTAATTATCCAATTTCCATGGAGGATCAACAGGGGATAAAAAGGATGATGGTGAATCGTCTTGGGGTATATATATATATATAAATCTATTGGAGGATATATTTCGATGGATAATGCTGAGCAAACTGATATATATTCTCTCCAACATGTAACCGATTTCTTGTGCTACTAATGGTAATGATGGTATTCCAAAATGGATCGTCGCTATATGATGTTGTTGGATAGTAGTAGAGAAGATGGGGATTTATATCCGAGAGTGAGAGATAACCCACTGAGGTGTATTAGGTATGAAGTTGATAACGGAGGATCGATACGATATATAAGCGCTTATCGCATCCTCCGTTATCAACGTCATACCTAATACACCTCAGTGGATTATCTCTCACTCTCGGATATAAATCCCCATCTTCTCTACTACTATCCAACAACATCATATTTTGCGACGGAATTGCGATGGAATGTTTTATTTTTAGGTTTCCATCGCAATTCCGTAGCAATTTTACGACGGAATTGCGATGGAATTTTTATTTTTAGGTTTCCATCGCAAAATCGTCGCAATTATGCGATGAATTTGCGATGATCTCAGTTTGCATCGCAATTCGATCGCAATACCGTCGCAAATTTGCGACGGAAAAATGTCCATCGCAACCTTGCCACGGATTTGCGATGGCTTTTTATTCCGTCGCAAAGCCGTCGCAAATCTGTCGCAAAGTCGTCGCAAATTTGCGACGGACATTTTCCATCGCAAATGTCCGTCGCAATAACCCTGTTTTCTTGTAGTGAACGTACTCTTTTCCCTTCTTATGGTTTTTATCTCAAACCGGGTTTTTCCATATCAAGGTTTTAACGAGACGGTACGAATCTAAAGTTAAACGCATCAGAGACGAGCTGGCATTGGCATCTCGCACTTGTTACTAATAGCTCTTAAGCTCTACTCTCATTCATGAAGTTTGCTGAGATCAAACTGCATTTGACTCGCCAAACTGGGGGGGGGGGGACTTATTGTTAGAGGTGAAATGAGCACATTTCCCTGAGCCCGTCGCAATGAGTAACAATGCAAAAGCCCGGCCCGTCTTCAGCCCTTATCTCCTCACATAAATGGAAAATCTTGAGGAGAAAGGCAGACCTTTGGCGAAGAGGAAAGAGCATTAAACCGACTACTCGAAGAAAGGAAGGAAATCAAGGGAAGAAGGAGATTTCCTATTTCGATCAAGAGGAGAATATTCAGCAAGAGCCGCCTTAACTCAGCTTTTAAGGAGAGGTCTTCATTCCTTGAAGACCAAGCCACAAAAGTCACGCAACTCTGCACTCAGCTAAAGCATTCGCTCCTCTATTCACTTATTTTCGCTTTACTTTCACATATCGTCTCGTCAAGGCTGTTTGACGAGACCATCTCTTGTATCCAAAACTTCTTCGAGTAATAAAGTCCAAACTTCCTAAGTCTCCCAACCGAAACAGCCCGTCAGCTAAACGTGTGCTATTTCTGGAATCAACAGACAAGTCAACGACGTGACAGTTTAGATTGGAAGCAAACTATTTGGTTCGACAACCTGTTTATGGCTTGTAACGTTAATCTCATCAACAATGTTTCATCTCGTCACTCTTACCTCTAAGACTAATGAGTCGAGAGACTAACTTTTGGGATGAGTTTTTACCCGTGAGACCAACGATACGGTCAAGTGTGAAAAATACATCTTGCTAGAATTCACGTATGCGAGCTGACTCGTCGACGAACCAAGATGTGATGTGAACCAAACCGACTTATTGACAAATCGAGATTATAGAATATAATACACATAAAATAATAACTAAATATTCACCTGTTATTTTTATTAAAAAAATATACACATCTTATATTGTAGATGATTTTTAAGATGAATAATTTGATTTACAAAACCCATTTCTTTACTATCAGATTTTGTTTAATATAGTTTATTTCAAAAATCCTTTTAAGAAATCGTGAAGAAAATAAAACAGATATTAATCTTAAATAATATCAATCATTATAAAAACAATTTGCATAAGTTAACACAAAACAGAAGCCAGTAAATTCAAGACATCGGGCCCACTTCAGCTGAATGGGAATTGATAAGATCCTCTAAGGTGCTTGCTGCTCGTTCACCCCCACTCTAGCATTTATGCAGAGGTCTTGCATATTTGCAGCAATCTTCAATGCTTCTCTGTAGGCTGGTGCCTGCTTAATAACTTCTGCTATAATAGGTAAAGCCTGGACGAAAGTAAATACACATAAATCTGGATAAGTCCATAACAATAAATGATATATGACACACACTTAAGTTAAGAAAAAGCAGTAAATTCTGATATGTAAATAGTCAAAACCATATTATGGTAGAGAATGATGAGTTTATTTTTTCGGGTATAAAGTATGCACCGCTTATTCCTCAAGAAACACGATACCAACAGAAGATAAACAAACTGGATTACCTCAATGTCACGGCCATGTATATGAAGAAAAAGAGCCTCCCTAAACATCTTAAGAATCTCAGGTGCAACTTCTTTCTTTGACCCGTGGCTTGTACCCCGTTTTTTATGCTGCAGAAAATATAGTTTTTTAAAAAGAGGCAGCATATGCAGTAGAACCAGCTTGATATGAATACACTTGGATATTGATGCTTTTAATTTCCAAACATTCAATTCAAGTAATTTCTTTTTTGAGACAAAAGGTCAAGTTCTTGCTGAAAGGGAAGGACTTAATACACAATGTAATACAAGTAAACTCGTGAGATAAAAATAGTAGCTATCCTAGGAAAACACACCTTCCTCGACTTTCGTCGGCGATCAGAAGACAATAATTCCATGAATCCTTCCTCGCCCGAGGTGCTATTCGAGATGCGAATACCATCATACTTGCCTCTCTTCTCTGAACCGTCACTGCCACATTCAGAAACAAATAACCAACTCAAAAGAAATGTAGAGTAACGCAAGGTATGTACAATCTCATTGAATTGCACAATCCCAGGTTTCACACTGGCTCAAAGTTCTGGTTACTGCAACTTGAAACATTGTACCCAAAGAGTAAACAAAAGGAATAGGGAAAAGCTAACCGTTGAGAACCAGCAAGTGCTTCATATTCAAGGCGTTCAAATTTGTTTGGAATTTCACTTCCAGTTTCAAATTTATCTCCTTCTTCTGAATCATTATCGACCTTGCCTTCTTCATCATCATGGTTATCATCTCTACCATTACCACCACAATCTTCCTTGCCAATTTCCATATTGCTTAGTGATATATCATGGTTTTTATGGGTTTTTGCCATGATATAAGTCTTGTATATAGAGTCTTTTTAGTGTTTTTGGAGTTTTTTCTACTGATTACAGGTCTTAAGCACATTTGGAGCCGAATTGGAGTTTATGGAGCTTATTTGGGAGTTTTTGCTGTAAAACAGAAGTCACTGGCGATCACAGAGTATGGTGTCGATCGACACCCCCCTTTTTCCAGAAGAAGACGCGAGTTTAATGAAGACTTTTGGAATTTGCAGTTTTGGCCCAAAGTTCCACCTATTTGCAAGAGGGCCCAAATCGTGTTTTTAGGTTTATAAGCCATTGTTTAGGCTTCTTTACTTTGTATCTTATTTTCTAATTAGAGACCAAAGAGAGAGATTTGTAGCAGAGCTTTGGAGAGACAAATCAGACTCCTTCAGAGAAGATTTTGAACTCCTTTAATCTTTAATCTTATTTCTTTTATGCAATCTTTCTTATTCATGATGTTTGCTTCAATCACCATGTCTGAGTAGTTTGTTTGTTAGGTTAAGGGTTTTCAAGGGTTGAAGAAGAATTGCAATTGTTTAGGATAATCATTAGAGTTCTTCATCTAGATTGTGTTTATTGCTTATTCTAGCTTAGCTACCTAGAATCTGATCTTAGGTTGATTGGTAGACACGAAAGTGTTATTGATTTCCTGAACTATCTTAGATGAGCAAAATACCTATCTGCAAAGGAATTTGGTTTAGGGATTTTGTGAACAATTGAACCTGGAATTAATGCTTGTCTAGTTTATTGAATTTGCAAAGAAATTTGGAATTCTAGGATTGAGACATAGATAATCTCTGCAGCGAAAGCTGGTTGATATTACATTAGTGTTCATGTTCGAGAACGATGCTTAATTAATATCCTGTTAGCTTTTACTCTGCAATCTCTGATTCAACCTGCGAATTTCCCAAGGCCTAACCTTTGTCTCATTGAATTTAACCTCGTCAACATTCGATCACTTGCTTTCTTACTTTTTTTTGTTCTTATTTTCATATTTATTCTCTTAGCAATATTTGAATCTAGGAATTTACTGTGCAACAACTTGACGTTTGGATTCGATAACCCTATACACTACACATTGATTGCTGTACACTTGCAGTAGATTAATAGGGAAAACTCACACCTATCAAGTTTTTGGCGCCGTTGCCAATCGTCTCTTTCGTTGCCGTTAGATTTTTAGTTTTAGAATTTTGTCTAAGATTTTTCTCTTTTGTTACTCACGCGCTCTATAACTTTCTTTTTGGTGTTTCAGGTGTATGCCTAATCGCAAAACCAGAAGCAACAAGGACAAAGAGCTAGTCAATCTCAGTAATCAAGAGCTAGCACACTTAGAGCGTACAAACAGAAAAACGAAGAAGCCAGTTGCGATGAACGGGCCGATGATTTTGGTTCAACATGCTGATGGCACTCTGTTTGACAGCGAAGGAAACAAGCGCAATGCGCAAGGGCAGAAACTCGATGACGATGGGAATGTGATAGTTGAGGCACCCCCAGTTCAGCCTGCACTTAATGTTGCTGCACCGAATCAGGCTGCACCGAATCGCACTCTTGGTGACCACAACAGGCCGGATTTGTTCTATGCTAATCGGTCTGCGATTCGCCCTCCTTCATTCCAGAGGAATGACTTTGAGCTGAAGCCTGCATTCTATACTTTTGTGGGTCAGCATCTCTTTCATGGTCTTCCTCATGAACACCCCATGGATCACATCGAGCGATTCGAAGATCTGGCCAACAGCATCAAGGCCAATGGAGTCACTAGTGACTACCTTTTCTGCAAGTTGTTCCCTTACTCTCTTTCTGGGGATGCAGCTTACTGGTTGAAACAGTTGCAGCCAGGATCTTTGACAAATTGGGAGGACACCAAGAAGGCATTTCTGAACAACTTCTATGATGATGCTCGGTCCGAGGAGCTGAGAAATAATATTTCACAATTTTCTCAAGGACCAACTGAGGCATTTAAGGCTTCTTGGGTGAGATTCAGGTCCTACCAGAGAGACTGTCCACACCATGGTTTCACTGAAGTTCAGCTGCTGGGCATTTTCTTCAGAGGAATTGATTGGAGGTATCAGATGGCTCTCGATGCTGCGAGCAATGGTAACTTCAACACCAGATATCCGGATGAAGCTTACCAACTTATAGAGAACTTGGCCTCTAGCAATAGTACCAAGAATGCTGATTTTGAGAGGAAGAGGCTTGGTGGAAATCTGGATGGAAGCCAAATTGCTGAGGTCAAGGCTAAGCTAGACTCTATGCATAGCCTTCTTGTGGGAAAGAAGTCAGTTCAGTTTGCTGCAGAGGTGGAGTCTTTTGAGCCGGCGGAAGCGACATAAGAAGAAGAGGTTAACTACATCAATGGAGCTGGTTTTCAGGGTCAGAGATTTGGTGATCAGCAAGGTAATAGAGGCTACACTGGAAGCGGGCAGAAGAGTTATTTTGCAGGAAATCAGAGTTCTTCAGGTTTCACCAAGACACAGTTTCAGAAGCCTTTAACTTCCAGCAACTTCACAAGGAACTATGGTTCCTCTTCTTACCAATCGCCTCCTGCGCAAACACCGGACAGCGAGCTGAAATCAATGTTTGAGCAGCTTCTAGAAGGACAACAGAAGATCACAGTGGACTTCAATGGAAAGATTGATGCCTTATACACTGATCTGAATGGAAAAATTGCGTCTTTGAGCACTCATGTCAAGAAGTTGGATGTTCAAGTAGCTCAAACTGCTGATTCTGTTAAAAGACAAGAAGGATTCCTCCCTGGACGAACTGATACAAACCCTAAGCATCAGTGCAATGCCATTACATTGGGGATTGAACAAGAGCTGCATCCAGTGCTGCAACATGATCTACATTCAGAGCATACCATGGATTTGCAGGAATTTCAAGAAGCAAGTTTCGCCACTGCAGAAGCAGTATCGATCGACACCACTGATGGGTGTCGATCGACACCAGAAGATGCGAAGACGTACGACGGGCGTTTGTCGACCGAGCTGCTCGACACGAAGAAGAAGGTATCGACCACAGAACACAGTGTCGATCGACACCACCAGGGTGTCGGTCGACACAGGGACCAGACAACAGCAGATCGCGAAACAGTTGCAGACACAGCCTCAGAAAGAGTCTACAAGCCCACAATACCTTTTCCTAAGCCTTCCCGGAAGTCCAAACAAGAGATTGAAGATGCTAAGATCAAAGCTATCATGGATAAGCTTTTGGTTGAGATTCCTCTTGTTGATGCAGTCACTCTTTCACCTGCACTTAAGAGATATGTCAAGAGAATGCTGATGAATGGAGTGAGTCCTGAAGAAGGAGCATTGCTTACCAGAGACCTTACTGCAATTATCTTGAGTACGATTCCAAAAGAGAAAACGAAAGTGAAGGTATCTGAAGAAGTGAGTGCTGTGATTCAGCATAAGCCTCCAGAGAAGCTGCAGGATCCACGAAACTTTGTGCTAGATTGTTCCATATCAACAAGAAGGTTTCCTCATTCTCTTTGTGATCTGGGTTCAAGTGTTAACTTGATGCCTCTCTCTGTTGCTACAAGGCTTGGAATGACTGATTTCAAGCCAACTAGGATCTCTCTTATCCTAGCTGATAGATCCAAGAGAATCCCACTTGGTGTCTTAGAGGATGTTCCACTCCAGATTGAAGGTCACATGATTCCCACTGACTTTGTGATTTTGGACTATGATGCAGAGCCTATTGATCCTCTTATCCTGGGAAGATCATTCTTAGCTACTGTTGGTGCTATCATTGATGTGAAGAAAGGGAAGCTACAGCTAGATTTGGGTGATATTGTCCTGCATTTTGACATGGATAAGTTAAGGAGACAGTCCACCATTGATGGTCAGAGTTTTTCTGTAGATCTCTACGGATGATGATCCTATCAGAGGCCATTCACATGACATTACTGCTGGGTATGTCAAGGAACTGGTTACTAGTGAGCAAGTGAACAAGGTGGACAATGGGCATGGAGTTTCAGTTACGGATCATGTCATAGCCACACAGCCTCCAATAAAGCAACGGTATGCACTTCCTGCACTCAATTCGAAACCCCCTGATATCATCACTAGGATTTTCAAAGGTCCAAATGCTGTTTTACACTTATGCAACTTGACGTTTGGATTCGATAACCCTATACACTACACATTGATTGTTGTACACTTGCAGTAGATTAATAGGGAAAACTCACACCTATCACTTAGACCCTCTTCTAACTCAGAAATCAAGTTTTCCTCATCTCCTACCACTTGACTCTTCCCTTGAGCTACCATCCTTTCGAAAAGAGATGAATAAACAAACCTAAAATCTCTCTTTCGGCCTTTACTTCCTGAAAACTTTACTATCTACAAAAAAGTGATAGTTTTTATTGCTGCAGTTACTAGGTTTTGAAGCAGTTAATATTCAACTGCCCCAGAAGCAAAAGGCTCAAAAATCAACAAGATCAAAAGAATCGAAAGTACAAATTAATTGTCAAAAGCCCAGGACTGGTTACCTGGAACACGCGGAGCTCGTCGGTGTTGGAGAATCACGATGTTAAGAGGAAGGTGGGGAGGTCTTGTATCAAACCCAACCAAAATTTGATTTCAACTAAAAGAATCTCTGAAATCGCCAAGTTCGGAGGAGGAAACAACGAGATTCAGAACTGAAACCCTAACCGGCAGTTTCATACAGACGTTACGGTTTGCGGCTTCATCTATCGGCCTCGTAATGATAATATGGGCTTATACGGGCCTAATATAATGTTTTCCGGCCCGTAACCTGTTTAGTCATGTAAATAAACCTATACAAGTCTCGCTCGTTTAATTTTGTTTTTCAATAGTTTATGGATTTTTTCCAGTGTTTTATTTTTTCCATTTTGTTACCGGACAATCTTCTCCGACATCACAAACATAAGAACATGCCGTCACACTCTCCCATTAGATCTTGATTCATCGTCACCACTAAAGAAGTCGCAATGAAATTTTCATGAGTCAATTTCATGCTTTTTTTTTCAACGACATCAGAAATTAAACCCTTGATTTTGTGGAATAATTGGTCAATAGAGATAATAATATTTGGACTCAATTCTAAATGTTACGAATTTTAGTTAACGTGATAATTGAAGATTTGTTTCCAATACTGTGGGTCCTTCAGTAATAACAAACAAAATGTGAAAATTGTATTTCCAATGTTCATGTTTGAGATCTAATTAGAAAAAACACCAAATCTGTTTTATATTTTGGTTATGTAATATTTGTTGAATTTTTGTCATATCTCATGTAATATTTATTGTATTTTGGTCATATCTCACCATGGAGGCCTCACACACATAGTAAAATAAAGAGCATACACACAGCTACAGAAACGTGAAAGTAAATTTAGGCATATTATGACTGTTCAGATTAGAAACTGTGTTATTGTTGATGCTACAATATTTGGTTTTTACAACAGAAAAAAATTTCACAGAGATGGAGCATTATTCTTCACTTTTCTCTCATTCGTTTTGTATCTATCTCCTTGTTCTTCTTACTTAACCAATGTGCAAGACATCAACCATAAGGTGCAATACATCACATAACTTCACGTCTCTTCTGTTAGATCCAGAAATAGCACACGTTAATATGACGGGATATTTCGGATGGGAGACTTGGGAAGCTTTTGATTAATCACTCAAGAAGAGGTTCGGATACAAGAGATAGTCTCGTCAAACAAGCCTTGACGAGACGAAATGCGAATAACAAGAGAAAACAGAGAAAAGATGAGCAAAGTGCTTTAGGGTTTTTAGGGCTGCGTGACCTGGTCTTCCAGGAATGAAGACCTCTCCTTATATAGTTCAGTTAAGGCGATTCTCTGCTGAATATTCTCCTCTTGATCATGAAGGAAATCTTCCTCTTTTCTTGATTTCCTTCCTTTCTTCGAGTGGCGGCTACATCTTTTTCCTTTTTGCTTAAGGTATTACCTTCCTCCTCAAGGCTTTCCATTTCTGTGAGGAGGCTAGGGCTGAAGACGGGCTGGGCTTTTTGTGACGTTACTCATTGCGACGGGCTCGGGGAAATGTGCCCATTTCACCCCTAACAATAAGTCCCCCCCCAGTTTGGCGAGTCAAATGCAATTTGGTCTCGGCGAACTTCATGAATGGGAGTTGAGCTCGGGAGTTATTAGTAACAACACAAGGTGCCAGTGCTAGCTCGTCTTAGGTGCGATTGACTTTAGATTCGTACCGCCTCATTAAAACCTTGATATGGAAAAACCCGGTTTGGGATAAAAACCATAGGAAGGGAAAAGAGTACGTTGACGTCATCTTGTCCGCAAAAGAATATGCATTTTGATGATTATTTTTGACATCAGCTCGTCAAAAAGAATCAACCATCTATGGCGATCTCATTCGAGTCGGCTCGTCGAAGAGAATGACCGTTCACCCTTATTTTAACGTCAGCTCGTCAAAAGAAGGAGCTATGCCGCTTGGCAGGCGGTTCGTCAGGAGTGGGATTGCCACGTCATCAATGCATATCTTATTAAAATTGCTAAAGTGGGTCGGCGGTTGAGATTTTGCGAAAAAAGCCCAAGTCCCGTTAGGTTTTTCCAAGCGGGAAAAAGGAAGGGAAGTTTTTTCCTTGGAAGTCGGGAAACTTCTCTTAAAGGGACCGTTCGGATTTCTCCTCCTCATTAATTCCTTTTTTGCCTGCTCATTGCCTTCAACCGCCCTGAAAAAGAAAAGGTAATTCCCTTCTTCCATCTCGAATTCGAGTTGCATTGCTCGATTAATCCGATAGGTTTTGTGTAATTGCCTTAGATTCGTTTGCTTCTTGACTCGAAATTCTCTTCTCGCTTCGATCCTTCCTCTCGTCAGAGTTTTTAGGGTTTCTCGTCAAATTTTGGCTCTTCGTCTTCTGATTCTCGTCTGATGGATTCGTCGGATCGAAAGGGGAAAGGGAAAGCTGTAGCGCGGGACGACGATGATGTCCCGCTTTCGAGTCTAGTCCCGGGTTTTCTCGGTGATGCGGTCCGAGCGGGCCGAATGCTGGAGTGTCGTCGTAGGGCGGCGGCAGCGGACAGGCCGGATTCTGCGGCCAAGGACTCTTCTTCGGGGGTCCGTGCCGATTCCGACGCTCCGTCTTTGCGGGACGAGGATAGTGAGAGTTCCGGGTATCGCGACGAGATCCCGGAGAATGACTCAGACGCGGATTCCGAGGTAGGGCTGGAGGAAGTGCCGCCTCCGGATGACGTCGAACTCGAGGGTCTTCCGTCAGTCGTCGAGATGCCTTGGCGTACTCCGGCGACTTCCTTGACCGCCGATGGTCGATCTTGGATTGACGAAGGGATCGTCGCGGCGCTTAGGTCGAGATGCTCAATCCCCGATGTCGTGGAAATCCGGTTTCCCTCTGCCGAGCAAAGGCCTTTTGATGCTCCGCCAGGATGGTTCTGCGCTTATGAGTGCTGGTTTACGGAATTTGGGGTACGGTTTCCCATCTTCCGTCATCTGCTGGATTACGCTTACCAGTGTGGCATCCCCATGAGTCAGCTGACTCATGGCGTGGTCCGGCATATGATTTTTACCGAGGCCTTGGCCAATCATCTCGGGATCGCGTTTGATCGAGAGCTCTTCGAGCGCCTTACTGACTTTCGTGCTAGTGCGAAGGAGGAGCGGTTCAGACGATTTTGTACCACGATGAAGCACGGCATCGTTTACGGCGCCCACAAGGACAAGATTCACGACTGGAAGCACTACTACTTCTATGTCAAGAAAAGTGCTGCGTCGATTGGGGATTTTAACCCCGACCATGTTTTGACGGAATGGGTCGATGAGGCTGGTAGATTGCTTGTAGATTTCGTCGCGTCATAGATTGAGCTTAACCTTGGTATGCTAACCTTTCATCTTTGCTTGTTTTGCAGAGAGGGTCGTGCCGAGACCAACGTCTGCCGCGTTCCGGAAGAAGTGCCAGCTTTTGCGAGATCGAAGCAGAATCATCTGGGCCGACTTTGCTGCTAAGTCCGAGGAGCAGAAGAAGAGGAAGAGAGAGGGAAGGATCAAGTCCGCTTCTACTCCAGCAACTGGTGAGAACCCAATCACTTTTCGATTCAGTTTTTGCGTCACGACTGTGCTTGTCGTTGATCCTTGCTTGATCTTTTGCAGTTAAATCGTCCCGTCATACTAAGAAGATGGGACTGAAGAAGAGGACTCCCGTATCCGCCGATGACGCCATTCTGATCCCGGATTCTCCTCCGAAGGAGAGGAGGACCGACGCGGCTACCGAGTCAAGCGGACCGGCCAAACGTCCAGCTTCCTCGATTGCGTCGAGGACGAAGTAAGTTTTCTTATGGAGAACTCGTTTTTCATTGTAGTTTCGGTATATGCTACTGACGTGCTATCTCTTCTGCAGGGCTTCGAAGAGGGCCAAGATCGAGAGAGAGAGAAGGGCCAAGGGGACGCCATCTGCTGCCGAGATGACACCCGAAGTCGTGCTTGACGGGGGAGATGTTCCTCCTGGTGGCGATGATCTATCTCGTCGAGACGACGGTGACGAGGTCGGCGAGGATCCGTCTCGTCAGTCAGGTGATGACGATCTTGGCGAGGATCCATCGGAGTTGCCAAGAGGCCCTAAGGTCGAGCCCGCTGATCCTGAGGTCCCGGACCCGGATGCGGTCGCAGTTGTCTGGTCAGGGGGCTCTCCTCTTATGCTTAACAAGAAGTTCTGTGCCGAGCTGGTTTGGAGCTGCAAACCTAAACCTCACTGGGGGGTTCCGCTCAAGAAGATCGAGCTGAAGGGCGATGTTGTCGATGTTTCTTCGGACCTTGTCAATGCTGCCGGGAAGTTCTCTTCAGTTGTCCAGCAATACGACACCATGCTGAAGGCGGCTCGGGAGGAAATCGCCAAACTGCAGAGCGAGCGATCTAAGGGTCCGAGGTTCGAGTTCCTTGAGAGAGAGAAGGCTGATCTCGAGAGGAAAGTCGGCGTCCTGAATGGCGAGATCCTGAAGGCGTCTGGCCTTCAGGATGAGGTAGTCAAGTTGCGCGCCCAAGTTGCAGAGCTCGAAGAGAAGTCCCGCCGAGATGCGGAAAATGCTGCAGCCGAGGCTTCCCGTCTTCGACAGTCCCGCCGGAAGCAGGCTGAGTATGTCGCCACTCGTGTCTATGACGACATGCGGGACTGGTATGCTCCTCGTTTAGATCGTCTCGTCAAGTTCGTTGCGCAGCGTGATGAGGTGGAAAAGGCAGTAGTCAAGATTGCGGTTGACGAAGCGTTGCTTGATTACGTGCAACGGACGAGAGGTGTCTCTCAGGATCTTGACCTTGTTATTGCGAAGCTGGAGGCTAAGGTCAAGGAGAGCAGAGCTGCCGGGGATGAGATCGACGAGGTTGAAATCGGAGCAGACGACTATGCAGCGCCACACAGGTTAAGTTGTCTCTTTGATCTTGCCGATTTCTACTTTGATAATACTTGGGCTACACCGAAGGGTTTTAATCAATTTGGTACAATGTATAATACTCTCAGGCCCAATCTTGCTGAGCTTATAATTGGTGGATCGCCGACGAAAGAGAGTTCGGGAGCGGCCAGTGCTGAAGCCGGGACGAAAGTCGGTCTGGATGCTTCCGAGACCTCTTAGGACTTCGCCTCTATTCTCTCTCTTTTCTGCTTTTTAAGAACTCTTCTTTTAACTAGTCGCGGCGATTCATGCCGATGTAACAACATTGCCCGGGAGGGTTTTAATCCGTATGCTTTTCAGGATTTGAAACTTAAGTATTTGCTTTACTTCCTCGTTCATCGTTTTGCTTTGTGCGAGATGAATATCGCGAATATAGTTGATGATTTCGTGCTTTTTGAAACATCCTGCTTTTAATCTATACCCTTTAATGAGGTGCTCTGTGTTGTCAATCTAGCGGAATGATCCAAGCGTCTAACCGTCGTTAGACAAGTGTTTCAACGTGCCGAGACAACTTGGCATGCTCAAGTTCTGTCGTGACGAGATGCTTCTCGCTATGACAATGCTATGCATCTGACGAGATGCGAAGTCACGCAGTTCGCCAGAATTCTCGTTTTTAAGAGACACCGATCCGTGCTTGTTGGATCTGTTTGCGGTGGCGCTTTTTAGGCCGGATACAGGAACCGAAGTCTAGAAATTCGAATTACTCCTACGCCGCTAAGTCGAATATGATTAACAAGGTAGCGATTTTTTCTTGCCCATATGGCTTAGGGTCGTGCGAGATATGCGTGCTCTCGACTTGTAGTGCGTCATTCTTTTACGAATGGGGGATGATCAGTCCACTGGGTGCGATGTGCGGTCGACCGTTTGGCCAGAACGTCGACACTACTCTTTTGTGCGTGCGCTTCAGAGTAGCTTTGAGACTCTCTCTTTTTTTTTTTGCCGAGCTCATAAACAAGGACTCATTATACTGCCGAATTCCAGAGGCTTTGAGACTCATTAATTTACCGAGTACTAAAGGGATTTTATGACTCTGATTTTGCCGAGTTCACTAGGCACACCAAAACATCTGTTTTTGACCTAAGTCAATCAGGAAATTCTTGCTTGGGTTTTTCTGCCGAGATGGAATGTTTCTCAAGGATTCAGAAAAAGATGCATGCATACAAGCGAATTAATAAAATAAAAAAGCTTTTTTATTTTTATTAAGTTATAGCTGCGCCTCGGTGAAAAGGCTGCCTACGTACCCGTGCCGGGATCAAGCCATTCGTAGTTCGTTACAAGTGTTCATGCAGTGAACATGTCTTTTTTTTTTTTTTTTTTTTTTTTTTTTTTTTTTTGACGAGACGCGAAGCTACGCGTCTAGTGGCGGAATTTGCGCAAGTTCATGGAGTTCCACGAGCGAGGGAGTATGCTTCCGTCGTCGTCTTCGAGCTGGTACACTCCTGGTTTGATGATTCGCGTGATGCGGTAAGGTCCCTCCCAGTTGAAACCAAATTTGCCGGCGTGCTCGGGCTTGGTGAAGTCGTGGACTTTTTTCAGGACGAGGTCATGTAGTGCGAAGCGACGGTTGCGAATCTTCTTGGCGTAGTATCTTGCTGCTTTCTGCTGATAGTTTTGCATGCGCAAGAGGGAGTGATCTCTTAGCTCCTCAGTGTTGACGAGACTGTCGTGCAAAGATTCGTCGTTCAACGAGGAGTTGAGGGGCATTAGTGATCGGCGTAAGCTCGCAACGTGTAGCTCGGCAGGGGCTAATGCTTCGCAACCATGAGATAGGGAGAATGGGGTTTCGCCTGTCGCCGACCTGGGTGTTGTGCGGTGAGACCAAAGTACGCCGTCAAGTTCGTCTGCCCACGTTCCTTTGTAGCTCTCGAGTCTTTTCTTCAGGCCGTCGACGATAGTTTTGTTTGTTGCCTCGGCTTGCCCATTGGCTTGGGGGTATCTTGGTGTGGAATAAACGAGCTTGATCTTCCAATTGGCGCAGAACTCGCGGAAGCTTGCCGCGACGAATTGGCCACCATTGTCGGTGACGATTTCATATGGTAGACCATGTCGGCAGATGACGTACTGCCAGATGAAGTTCTGCACGTCTTTGGCAGTGGGGTTAGGGAAGGCTTTAGCTTCTACCCACTTGGTGAAGTAGTCGGTGACGATCAGGAGGTATGCGCATTGCCGGGACCGTGGCATCGGGCCGACGATATCCATCGCCCAGCGCATAAAGGGATATGCCGGGACGGACGCTTGAAGTTCTTGCGTTGGGGCGTTGATGATCGGGGCGTATCTTTGGCAGGGAATGCACTTCGCGGTGTGATTTTCGCAGTCTTCGATCATCTTTGGCCAGAACAGTCCGTGCTTCTTGATCTTAGAGGCCAGGGATTTTCCGCCGGCATGGTTTCCTCCGGCTCCTTCGTGAGTCTCAATCATGACCTTCTTGGCCTGCGTCTCATCGCAACAACGTAGAATGACTTTGTTTGCGGTCCACCGGAATAATTCGTCGTTTTGGAGGAAGTAGTAGGCGGCTTTGCGGCGTAATCGACGAGCTGCCCAACGATTGGCTGGAATCGTGCCGTTGATCAGATAATCTTTGATCTCGTCCTGCCATGAGCGAGATTGGTCTTCTTCTGACTCGGGGGTCATTGGCTCGTCGTCTTCATCTTCCTCCTCTTCTTGATATATCGTCATGATAAACGCTCCTTTAGGAAGTTTGATGCTAGGTTGCTCAATTGTTTCGACGGGAATCGTTCGCCGCAAAGCCGAGTCGGTCCTCGAGGCTAAGGCAGCGAGCGCGTCGGCTTCTGTGTTCTCGGCGCGGGGAATTTTTGTCAACTCGAACGACTTGAATTGCTTGGACAGTTCCGTCGTTACCTTGAGATATGCGTCCATGCGGTCGTCTTTAGTGTCGTAGTCTCCGCTGAATTGCTTTGCCACGAGCTGAGAATCGCAGAATGCGTGCACGTGCTCGGCCCCGACTTCCTTTGCGAGACGTAGTCCTGCGATGACTGCCTCATATTCGGCCTCGTTATTGGATGCCGGAAAATCGAGCTTGAAGGACTGTTCGAGAACCTCGCCTGTAGGGGATACGAGGCGGATGCCGACACCAGATCCTTGCTTGGATGAGGCGCCGTCAACGTGCAGGAGCCATTTGGCGATATGCTCGGCTTCGTTCACGACGAGTTCTGGTGGGATCTCGACAATGAAGTCGGCGAGAACCTGGGATTTTGCACTGGTTCGGCCTTTGAATTCGATGTCGTGCTCTGACAGTTCTACCGCCCATCTTGCCATGCGACCCGATTGGTTTGGGCCGTGAAGGATTTGGCGCAACGGTTGGCTTGAGAGGACGATGATTGCGTGGGACTGGAAGTATGGTCTCAATTTTCTTGCCGAGATCACTACCGCTAATGCCAGCTTTTCGAGGGTAGGATATCTCGTCTCGGCATCGCTGAGGGTTTTGCTCACGTAGAAGATGGGCTTCTGCTCGCCGCGATCTTCTCGGACCAGTGCGCCGCTAACGGCTGTGCTTGATATGGCGATGTAGAGGAGCAACGTCTCGCCATCCTCGGGTTTCGCGAGGATCGGTGGGGTAGTGAGATACTCTTTCAGTTGCCTGAATGCGTCTTCACAATTCTCGTCCCATTTAAAGAGCTTGTTGGAGCGGAGCAGTTGGTAAAAGGGGAGGCACTTGTCGGTCGAGCGCGAGATGAATCTATTTAACGCGGCGATTCGGCCAGTGAGTCTTTGGACCTCCTTTGAGTTTTTTGGCGAGGGGAGGTCGAGAATTGCCGAGATCTGTTTCGGGTTTGCCTCAATGCCACGCTGAGTTACGATGTAGCCGAGGAATTCTCCGGAGGTGACGGCGAAATTGCACTTCGCCGGGTTGAGCTTCATTCCGTATTTTGTCAGAACCTGAAAGCATTCTTGAAGGTTCTTGACGTGATCTTCGGCTTTAGCGGATTTTACCAACATGTCGTCGATGTAGACTTCCATGCTGTTGCCGAGCTGTTTTGCAAACATCTTGTTGACCAATCTTTGGTAAGTGGCGCCAGCGTTCTTCAAGCCGAAGGGCATGACTTTGTAGCAGTATGTGCCTCGATCAGTAATGAAGGCTGTCTTCTCACGGTCGTCTGGGTGCATGAATATCTGGTTATAGCCGGAGAATGCATCCATGAAGGAGAGTAGTTCGTTCCCCGCCGTAGCTTCGACGAGGCGATCGATATGTGGCAGCGGAAAGCTATCCTTTGGGCAAGCCTTGTTCAGGTCGGTGAAGTCCACACATACTCTCCACTTCCCGTTCTTCTTCTTGACGACGACCGGGTTGGCGAGCCAGTCGGGGTACTTTACTTCGGTGATTGATCCGGCTCGTAATAGCTTTTCGACCTCGTCATTGACTGCTTGAGCTTTTTCGGTGCCGAGCTTGCGCCTCTTCTGCTTGATTGGTTTGTAGGTAGGATCAACGTTGAGCTCATGTGAGGTGATCCTGGGATCTATTCCTTTCATATCCTCCATCGACCATGCGAAGAGATGCACGTTCTCCTTCAGTAGATCCACCAGCTGGGTTCTGATTTCGGCGTTGAGGTTGCTGCCGATACCAACGCTCCTTTCCGGTTTCGTCTCGTCGATGCTGACTTGGTCGACGTGATCGGGTTTAGGTCTTTTGTGGTAGGGGAGTCGCGGGTCGAGCTCTTCATTGATCATGCATGAGGATGAAGAGCGGAGTCGGCGTTCTTGGAGGAAGCAGGATCGTGACACTCTTTGGCTGCCGCGTAAGGTGAAGATTCCCAACGGTGTTGGAAATTTGACGCACTGATGAAACGTCGAGACGACGGCTTTCATCTCGTGGATCCATGGCGTTCCTAGAATCGCGTTATATATTGCTGGTCTTTCTATGACGATGAATTTCACGAGCTTGGAAACTCCTCCGACGTAGACGGGCAAGCGGATAGTGCCGATACTGAATACGGTATCGGCGGTGAATCCAGTCAGCGGACGAGATGCTGGCTTGATGGGATATTTCGGATGGGAGACTTGGGAAGCTTTTGATTAATCACTCAAGAAGAGGTTCGGATACAAGAGATAGTCTCGTCAAACAAGCCTTGACGAGACGAAATGCGAATAACAAGAGAAAACAGAGAAAAGATGAGCAAAGTGCTTTAGGGTTTTTAGGGCTGCGTGACCTGGTCTTCCAGGAATGAAGACCTCTCCTTATATAGTTCAGTTAAGGCGATTCTCTGCTGAATATTCTCCTCTTGATCATGAAGGAAATCTTCCTCTTTTCTTGATTTCCTTCCTTTCTTCGAGTGGCGGCTACATCTTTTTCCTTTTTGCTTAAGGTATTACCTTCCTCCTCAAGGCTTTCCATTTCTGTGAGGAGGCTAGGGCTGAAGACGGGCTGGGCTTTTTGTGACGTTACTCATTGCGACGGGCTCGGGGAAATGTGCCCATTTCACCCCTAACAATAAGTCCCCCCCCAGTTTGGCGAGTCAAATGCAATTTGGTCTCGGCGAACTTCATGAATGGGAGTTGAGCTCGGGAGTTATTAGTAACAACACAAGGTGCCAGTGCTAGCTCGTCTTAGGTGCGATTGACTTTAGATTCGTACCGCCTCATTAAAACCTTGATATGGAAAAACCCGGTTTGGGATAAAAACCATAGGAAGGGAAAAGAGTACGTTGACGTCATCTTATCCGCAAAAGAATATGCATTTTGATGATTATTTTTGACATCAGCTCGTCAAAAAGAATCAACCATCTATGGCGATCTCATTCGAGTCGGCTCGTCGAAGAGAATGACCGTTCACCCTTATTTTAACGTCAGCTCGTCAAAAGAAGGAGCTATGCCGCTTGGCAGGCGGTTCGTCAGGAGTGGGATTGCCACGTCATCAATGCATATCTTATTAAAATTGCTAAAGTGGGTCGGCGGTTGAGATTTTGCGAAAAAAGCCCAAGTCCCGTTAGGTTTTTCCAAGCGGGAAAAAGGAAGGGAAGTTTTTTCCTTGGAAGTCGGGAAACTTCTCTTAAAGGGACCGTTCGGATTTCTCCTCCTCATTAATTCCTTTTTTGCCTGCTCATTGCCTTCAACCGCCCTGAAAAAGAAAAGGTAATTCCCTTCTTCCATCTCGAATTCGAGTTGCATTGCTCGATTAATCCGATAGGTTTTGTGTAATTGCCTTAGATTCGTTTGCTTCTTGACTCGAAATTCTCTTCTCGCTTCGATCCTTCCTCTCGTCAGAGTTTTTAGGGTTTCTCGTCAAATTTTGGCTCTTCGTCTTCTGATTCTCGTCTGATGGATTCGTCGGATCGAAAGGGGAAAGGGAAAGCTGTAGCGCGGGACGACGATGATGTCCCGCTTTCGAGTCTAGTCCCGGGTTTTCTCGGTGATGCGGTCCGAGCGGGCCGAATGCTGGAGTGTCGTCGTAGGGCGGCGGCAGCGGACAGGCCGGATTCTGCGGCCAAGGACTCTTCTTCGGGGGTCCGTGCCGATTCCGACGCTCCGTCTTTGCGGGACGAGGATAGTGAGAGTTCCGGGTATCGCGACGAGATCCCGGAGAATGACTCAGACGCGGATTCCGAGGTAGGGCTGGAGGAAGTGCCGCCTCCGGATGACGTCGAACTCGAGGGTCTTCCGTCAGTCGTCGAGATGCCTTGGCGTACTCCGGCGACTTCCTTGACCGCCGATGGTCGATCTTGGATTGACGAAGGGATCGTCGCGGCGCTTAGGTCGAGATGCTCAATCCCCGATGTCGTGGAAATCCGGTTTCCCTCTGCCGAGCAAAGGCCTTTTGATGCTCCGCCAGGATGGTTCTGCGCTTATGAGTGCTGGTTTACGGAATTTGGGGTACGGTTTCCCATCTTCCGTCATCTGCTGGATTACGCTTACCAGTGTGGCATCCCCATGAGTCAGCTGACTCATGGCGTGGTCCGGCATATGATTTTTACCGAGGCCTTGGCCAATCATCTCGGGATCGCGTTTGATCGAGAGCTCTTCGAGCGCCTTACTGACTTTCGTGCTAGTGCGAAGGAGGAGCGGTTCAGACGATTTTGTACCACGATGAAGCACGGCATCGTTTACGGCGCCCACAAGGACAAGATTCACGACTGGAAGCACTACTACTTCTATGTCAAGAAAAGTGCTGCGTCGATTGGGGATTTTAACCCCGACCATGTTTTGACGGAATGGGTCGATGAGGCTGGTAGATTGCTTGTAGATTTCGTCGCGTCATAGATTGAGCTTAACCTTGGTATGCTAACCTTTCATCTTTGCTTGTTTTGCAGAGAGGGTCGTGCCGAGACCAACGTCTGCCGCGTTCCGGAAGAAGTGCCAGCTTTTGCGAGATCGAAGCAGAATCATCTGGGCCGACTTTGCTGCTAAGTCCGAGGAGCAGAAGAAGAGGAAGAGAGAGGGAAGGATCAAGTCCGCTTCTACTCCAGCAACTGGTGAGAACCCAATCACTTTTCGATTCAGTTTTTGCGTCACGACTGTGCTTGTCGTTGATCCTTGCTTGATCTTTTGCAGTTAAATCGTCCCGTCATACTAAGAAGATGGGACTGAAGAAGAGGACTCCCGTATCCGCCGATGACGCCATTCTGATCCCGGATTCTCCTCCGAAGGAGAGGAGGACCGACGCGGCTACCGAGTCAAGCGGACCGGCCAAACGTCCAGCTTCCTCGATTGCGTCGAGGACGAAGTAAGTTTTCTTATGGAGAACTCGTTTTTCATTGTAGTTTCGGTATATGCTACTGACGTGCTATCTCTTCTGCAGGGCTTCGAAGAGGGCCAAGATCGAGAGAGAGAGAAGGGCCAAGGGGACGCCATCTGCTGCCGAGATGACACCCGAAGTCGTGCTTGACGGGGGAGATGTTCCTCCTGGTGGCGATGATCTATCTCGTCGAGACGACGGTGACGAGGTCGGCGAGGATCCGTCTCGTCAGTCAGGTGATGACGATCTTGGCGAGGATCCATCGGAGTTGCCAAGAGGCCCTAAGGTCGAGCCCGCTGATCCTGAGGTCCCGGACCCGGATGCGGTCGCAGTTGTCTGGTCAGGGGGCTCTCCTCTTATGCTTAACAAGAAGTTCTGTGCCGAGCTGGTTTGGAGCTGCAAACCTAAACCTCACTGGGGGGTTCCGCTCAAGAAGATCGAGCTGAAGGGCGATGTTGTCGATGTTTCTTCGGACCTTGTCAATGCTGCCGGGAAGTTCTCTTCAGTTGTCCAGCAATACGACACCATGCTGAAGGCGGCTCGGGAGGAAATCGCCAAACTGCAGAGCGAGCGATCTAAGGGTCCGAGGTTCGAGTTCCTTGAGAGAGAGAAGGCTGATCTCGAGAGGAAAGTCGGCGTCCTGAATGGCGAGATCCTGAAGGCGTCTGGCCTTCAGGATGAGGTAGTCAAGTTGCGCGCCCAAGTTGCAGAGCTCGAAGAGAAGTCCCGCCGAGATGCGGAAAATGCTGCAGCCGAGGCTTCCCGTCTTCGACAGTCCCGCCGGAAGCAGGCTGAGTATGTCGCCACTCGTGTCTATGACGACATGCGGGACTGGTATGCTCCTCGTTTAGATCGTCTCGTCAAGTTCGTTGCGCAGCGTGATGAGGTGGAAAAGGCAGTAGTCAAGATTGCGGTTGACGAAGCGTTGCTTGATTACGTGCAACGGACGAGAGGTGTCTCTCAGGATCTTGACCTTGTTATTGCGAAGCTGGAGGCTAAGGTCAAGGAGAGCAGAGCTGCCGGGGATGAGATCGACGAGGTTGAAATCGGAGCAGACGACTATGCAGCGCCACACAGGTTAAGTTGTCTCTTTGATCTTGCCGATTTCTACTTTGATAATACTTGGGCTACACCGAAGGGTTTTAATCAATTTGGTACAATGTATAATACTCTCAGGCCCAATCTTGCTGAGCTTATAATTGGTGGATCGCCGACGAAAGAGAGTTCGGGAGCGGCCAGTGCTGAAGCCGGGACGAAAGTCGGTCTGGATGCTTCCGAGACCTCTTAGGACTTCGCCTCTATTCTCTCTCTTTTCTGCTTTTTAAGAACTCTTCTTTTAACTAGTCGCGGCGATTCATGCCGATGTAACAACATTGCCCGGGAGGGTTTTAATCCGTATGCTTTTCAGGATTTGAAACTTAAGTATTTGCTTTACTTCCTCGTTCATCGTTTTGCTTTGTGCGAGATGAATATCGCGAATATAGTTGATGATTTCGTGCTTTTTGAAACATCCTGCTTTTAATCTATACCCTTTAATGAGGTGCTCTGTGTTGTCAATCTAGCGGAATGATCCAAGCGTCTAACCGTCGTTAGACAAGTGTTTCAACGTGCCGAGACAACTTGGCATGCTCAAGTTCTGTCGTGACGAGATGCTTCTCGCTATGACAATGCTATGCATCTGACGAGATGCGAAGTCACGCAGTTCGCCAGAATTCTCGTTTTTAAGAGACACCGATCCGTGCTTGTTGGATCTGTTTGCGGTGGCGCTTTTTAGGCCGGATACAGGAACCGAAGTCTAGAAATTCGAATTACTCCTACGCCGCTAAGTCGAATATGATTAACAAGGTAGCGATTTTTTCTTGCCCATATGGCTTAGGGTCGTGCGAGATATGCGTGCTCTCGACTTGTAGTGCGTCATTCTTTTACGAATGGGGGATGATCAGTCCACTGGGTGCGATGTGCGGTCGACCGTTTGGCCAGAACGTCGACACTACTCTTTTGTGCGTGCGCTTCAGAGTAGCTTTGAGACTCTCTCTTTTTTTTTTTGCCGAGCTCATAAACAAGGACTCATTATACTGCCGAATTCCAGAGGCTTTGAGACTCATTAATTTACCGAGTACTAAAGGGATTTTATGACTCTGATTTTGCCGAGTTCACTAGGCACACCAAAACATCTGTTTTTGACCTAAGTCAATCAGGAAATTCTTGCTTGGGTTTTTCTGCCGAGATGGAATGTTTCTCAAGGATTCAGAAAAAGATGCATGCATACAAGCGAATTAATAAAATAAAAAAGCTTTTTTATTTTTATTAAGTTATAGCTGCGCCTCGGTGAAAAGGCTGCCTACGTACCCGTGCCGGGATCAAGCCATTCGTAGTTCGTTACAAGTGTTCATGCAGTGAACATGTCTTTTTTTTTTTTTTTTTTTTTTTTTTTTTTTTTTTTTGACGAGACGCGAAGCTACGCGTCTAGTGGCGGAATTTGCGCAAGTTCATGGAGTTCCACGAGCGAGGGAGTATGCTTCCGTCGTCGTCTTCGAGCTGGTACACTCCTGGTTTGATGATTCGCGTGATGCGGTAAGGTCCCTCCCAGTTGAAACCAAATTTGCCGGCGTGCTCGGGCTTGGTGAAGTCGTGGACTTTTTTCAGGACGAGGTCATGTAGTGCGAAGCGACGGTTGCGAATCTTCTTGGCGTAGTATCTTGCTGCTTTCTGCTGATAGTTTTGCATGCGCAAGAGGGAGTGATCTCTTAGCTCCTCAGTGTTGACGAGACTGTCGTGCAAAGATTCGTCGTTCAACGAGGAGTTGAGGGGCATTAGTGATCGGCGTAAGCTCGCAACGTGTAGCTCGGCAGGGGCTAATGCTTCGCAACCATGAGATAGGGAGAATGGGGTTTCGCCTGTCGCCGACCTGGGTGTTGTGCGGTGAGACCAAAGTACGCCGTCAAGTTCGTCTGCCCACGTTCCTTTGTAGCTCTCGAGTCTTTTCTTCAGGCCGTCGACGATAGTTTTGTTTGTTGCCTCGGCTTGCCCATTGGCTTGGGGGTATCTTGGTGTGGAATAAACGAGCTTGATCTTCCAATTGGCGCAGAACTCGCGGAAGCTTGCCGCGACGAATTGGCCACCATTGTCGGTGACGATTTCATATGGTAGACCATGTCGGCAGATGACGTACTGCCAGATGAAGTTCTGCACGTCTTTGGCAGTGGGGTTAGGGAAGGCTTTAGCTTCTACCCACTTGGTGAAGTAGTCGGTGACGATCAGGAGGTATGCGCATTGCCGGGACCGTGGCATCGGGCCGACGATATCCATCGCCCAGCGCATAAAGGGATATGCCGGGACGGACGCTTGAAGTTCTTGCGTTGGGGCGTTGATGATCGGGGCGTATCTTTGGCAGGGAATGCACTTCGCGGTGTGATTTTCGCAGTCTTCGATCATCTTTGGCCAGAACAGTCCGTGCTTCTTGATCTTAGAGGCCAGGGATTTTCCGCCGGCATGGTTTCCTCCGGCTCCTTCGTGAGTCTCAATCATGACCTTCTTGGCCTGCGTCTCATCGCAACAACGTAGAATGACTTTGTTTGCGGTCCACCGGAATAATTCGTCGTTTTGGAGGAAGTAGTAGGCGGCTTTGCGGCGTAATCGACGAGCTGCCCAACGATTGGCTGGAATCGTGCCGTTGATCAGATAATCTTTGATCTCGTCCTGCCATGAGCGAGATTGGTCTTCTTCTGACTCGGGGGTCATTGGCTCGTCGTCTTCATCTTCCTCCTCTTCTTGATATATCGTCATGATAAACGCTCCTTTAGGAAGTTTGATGCTAGGTTGCTCAATTGTTTCGACGGGAATCGTTCGCCGCAAAGCCGAGTCGGTCCTCGAGGCTAAGGCAGCGAGCGCGTCGGCTTCTGTGTTCTCGGCGCGGGGAATTTTTGTCAACTCGAACGACTTGAATTGCTTGGACAGTTCCGTCGTTACCTTGAGATATGCGTCCATGCGGTCGTCTTTAGTGTCGTAGTCTCCGCTGAATTGCTTTGCCACGAGCTGAGAATCGCAGAATGCGTGCACGTGCTCGGCCCCGACTTCCTTTGCGAGACGTAGTCCTGCGATGACTGCCTCATATTCGGCCTCGTTATTGGATGCCGGAAAATCGAGCTTGAAGGACTGTTCGAGAACCTCGCCTGTAGGGGATACGAGGCGGATGCCGACACCAGATCCTTGCTTGGATGAGGCGCCGTCAACGTGCAGGAGCCATTTGGCGATATGCTCGGCTTCGTTCACGACGAGTTCTGGTGGGATCTCGACAATGAAGTCGGCGAGAACCTGGGATTTTGCACTGGTTCGGCCTTTGAATTCGATGTCGTGCTCTGACAGTTCTACCGCCCATCTTGCCATGCGACCCGATTGGTTTGGGCCGTGAAGGATTTGGCGCAACGGTTGGCTTGAGAGGACGATGATTGCGTGGGACTGGAAGTATGGTCTCAATTTTCTTGCCGAGATCACTACCGCTAATGCCAGCTTTTCGAGGGTAGGATATCTCGTCTCGGCATCGCTGAGGGTTTTGCTCACGTAGAAGATGGGCTTCTGCTCGCCGCGATCTTCTCGGACCAGTGCGCCGCTAACGGCTGTGCTTGATATGGCGATGTAGAGGAGCAACGTCTCGCCATCCTCGGGTTTCGCGAGGATCGGTGGGGTAGTGAGATACTCTTTCAGTTGCCTGAATGCGTCTTCACAATTCTCGTCCCATTTAAAGAGCTTGTTGGAGCGGAGCAGTTGGTAAAAGGGGAGGCACTTGTCGGTCGAGCGCGAGATGAATCTATTTAACGCGGCGATTCGGCCAGTGAGTCTTTGGACCTCCTTTGAGTTTTTTGGCGAGGGGAGGTCGAGAATTGCCGAGATCTGTTTCGGGTTTGCCTCAATGCCACGCTGAGTTACGATGTAGCCGAGGAATTCTCCGGAGGTGACGGCGAAATTGCACTTCGCCGGGTTGAGCTTCATTCCGTATTTTGTCAGAACCTGAAAGCATTCTTGAAGGTTCTTGACGTGATCTTCGGCTTTAGCGGATTTTACCAACATGTCGTCGATGTAGACTTCCATGCTGTTGCCGAGCTGTTTTGCAAACATCTTGTTGACCAATCTTTGGTAAGTGGCGCCAGCGTTCTTCAAGCCGAAGGGCATGACTTTGTAGCAGTATGTGCCTCGATCAGTAATGAAGGCTGTCTTCTCACGGTCGTCTGGGTGCATGAATATCTGGTTATAGCCGGAGAATGCATCCATGAAGGAGAGTAGTTCGTTCCCCGCCGTAGCTTCGACGAGGCGATCGATATGTGGCAGCGGAAAGCTATCCTTTGGGCAAGCCTTGTTCAGGTCGGTGAAGTCCACACATACTCTCCACTTCCCGTTCTTCTTCTTGACGACGACCGGGTTGGCGAGCCAGTCGGGGTACTTTACTTCGGTGATTGATCCGGCTCGTAATAGCTTTTCGACCTCGTCATTGACTGCTTGAGCTTTTTCGGTGCCGAGCTTGCGCCTCTTCTGCTTGATTGGTTTGTAGGTAGGATCAACGTTGAGCTCATGTGAGGTGATCCTGGGATCTATTCCTTTCATATCCTCCATCGACCATGCGAAGAGATGCACGTTCTCCTTCAGTAGATCCACCAGCTGGGTTCTGATTTCGGCGTTGAGGTTGCTGCCGATACCAACGCTCCTTTCCGGTTTCGTCTCGTCGATGCTGACTTGGTCGACGTGATCGGGTTTAGGTCTTTTGTGGTAGGGGAGTCGCGGGTCGAGCTCTTCATTGATCATGCATGAGGATGAAGAGCGGAGTCGGCGTTCTTGGAGGAAGCAGGATCGTGACACTCTTTGGCTGCCGCGTAAGGTGAAGATTCCCAACGGTGTTGGAAATTTGACGCACTGATGAAACGTCGAGACGACGGCTTTCATCTCGTGGATCCATGGCGTTCCTAGAATCGCGTTATATATTGCTGGTCTTTCTATGACGATGAATTTCACGAGCTTGGAAACTCCTCCGACGTAGACGGGCAAGCGGATAGTGCCGATACTGAATACGGTATCGGCGGTGAATCCAGTCAGCGGACGAGATGCTGGCTTGATGGTTTCTTCTTCAATCCCCATCCGGTCTAGGGTCTCCTTAAAGATCAGATTCACCGTGCTCCCAGTGTCAACTAGTATCTTTGCCACATCGCAATCGTGGACTTGTATTTTGACCACCAGCGGGTCGAGATGCGGGGTATCCAGCCCCTCCGCATCCTTGTCCGTGAAGGATATCATGCTCGTGTCTGGACGGACAAGTTGGTTAAGTAGAGCTTCTCCACCCTGATGGGAACTGGGGCGGCGTTGGGCCGAGACGGCCTTTCGCTCGTATTCCTTGATTGCCGAGATGGAATCGTTGTTGTCTAAGAGACTTCCCATGATCATGCTGACCTGTCGCTTTGGTGGGGGCGGCAAATCTTCGGGATGGTCGTGATCTTCCTTCTCAGTTGCTGGCTTCGGATTTACCTTCCCCTGCTTTTGGGAGCGAAACTGGCGGGATCGCTTTCCCTTTTGCCCTCCTTTGGCCGGCTTCGGCGCGAAATCTTTGCCTTGAGATCGGTCGCCTTCTACCGCGACGACTCCTTCTCGGTACTTCCTGAGGAGGCTGCCGATGAGATGTCTACAGTTCTCCGTTGCATGACCGGTTCGACCGTGGAAGCTACAGAACAGGTCGTGATTATTGTCATCATCCGGGTCGGCGACAGTTAGACGAGACGACGTTAGTGCGAGTGCTTGCGGCTGCTCTGCTGGGTCCCAGTGGTGGAGGTCGTCGTCGACGGCAAAAGAGAGTGATCTCCTGACCTCTGGTCTTCGTCGCTGTTCATGACCTTCTTCCCTAGGTCTGGCGATGGCGGGCTTTTTCTCACCGCTCTTCTCGGCGTAGAAGTTGGTGTCTTCTTCGAGGAAGATATACTTCTGGGATCGATGGAGCGCGTCTTCGAGGGTCGGCGATGGTTGGAGAGAGAGATCCTCTTTAAACTTAGAGTCGTATCGGAGGCCGTTGCGGAGTGCCTCCAGCGGAACGCTGTCTGGCATGTCGCCGAGATCCATCGCGGCTTTCTTAAACCTTTCCATGAAACTTCGCAGCGGTTCTCCCCTTGATTGCGTCATGGTAAACATGTTTCGGGTTACCCTGGTCATGTTCATGGAGTAGTGCTTTAAGAATGCGCTCGTCAAGTCATCGAAGTTATCGATCGACTCGGCAGGGAGGCTGGAGAACCATCCGAGTGCTTCTTTCGTCATATGCTCGATGAAGACTTGACAATAGTTCGCCTCTCTCTCCTCGGGAGTGGCGTACTGTTCTCTTGTCATAGCGAAGTTGAAAGCTGTCAACCACTTCTTCGGGTCTTCTTCGCCGGCAAAGGGCTCGATCTTCAGTCGGACTCTGTCGCGTAGCCGGATTCTGCGAATCCTTGCTGTCAGCGGACTCCTCCGGGTGTCGGCAAGGATTTTTGCCAATTCTGGTGCAGCGCTCGTGACGAGGTGCACTCTGGAATTAAACTCGTCTAGCCGACGGTTAATCCTATCGAGCTCGGCGTAAGTCTGTTTGCTGGCCCGCGAGATTCGGCTCGTCGCGTCTGTCCGATTAGCAGTTGCGTCTGCTACCGCGGTCCCCGTGGCATGACCTGTCGGTGTATCGAACGAGAGTCGACGAACCGGCGAAAACCTGCCGTCATCCGCTGTTACCGAGTCGATGAAATCCTGCGTCTTCTTCTGGCGTGCTTGCATCGTTTGGATTTCTTCGGAGAATGGCTTCATAGCCCTTTGGAGCGTCTTCATCAGGTCGTCATGCTTGACGACCTTTGCTCTGGGTCTGCGTCGAGCTGGAGCTGGCGGCGGAATTGTATCTTCGGGCTCGTTGTGCTGTGTGTTTTCGTCGTGCTCGACGTGGTTCTCCTCGTGCTCGAGAAGGTCTTCTCTGTCTTCGGGAAGATTTTCCGGGAGAGTCTTGTGGTTGTGTCGTGGTTCTCTTTCGGGGGAGCTTCCCGCTGAGTGAGACATCGTCCAAGCTTCTTTTGAGATGCTTAATCCGGCAAAGGTATTCCCAGTCCCCACAGACGGCGCCAATTGTTAGATCCAGAAATAGCACACGTTAATATGACGGGATATTTCGGATGGGAGACTTGGGAAGCTTTGGATTAATCACTCAAGAAGAGGTTCGGATACAAGAGATAGTCTCGTCAAACAAGCCTTGACGAGACGAAATGCGAATAACAAGAGAAAACAGAGAAAAGATGAGCAAAGTGCTTTAGGGTTTTTAGGGCTGCGTGACCTGTTCTTCCAGGAATGAAGACCTCTCCTTATATAGTTCAGTTAAGGCGATTCTCTGCTGAATATTCTCCTCTTGATCATGAAGGAAATCTTCCTCTTTTCTTGATTTCCTTCCTTTCTTCGAGTGGCGGCTACATCTTTTTCCTTTTTGCTTAAGGTATTACCTTCCTCCTCAAGGCTTTCCATTTCTGTGAGGAGGCTAGGGCTGAAGACGGGCTGGGCTTTTTGTGACGTTACTCATTGCGACGGGCTCGGGGAAATGTGCCCATTTCACCCCTAACATCTTCTTCCTTTTATTCAGTTTTATTGTCTAAGCCGAACTACAACTCTTTCCTTTCTCCAAAACAAAGCATTTACCCAACTGAAATCATTTCCTTTCTCAGGAGATCTGAAATCAATAATAAGAAGAGAGAGGAACAAATCAAAAATGTGATCAGTTTTATGCTTAACTAAAAAGAAAGGTTTCAACTTTGCCATACACGTGAAATATCGTTGGACAAACATTTCCTTCTTGTATTTATAAAAATAGCAATTTCAATCTTTTATCAACTGATGCAAAACTAACGATGCTGGCCTAGAAAAATAACATTCTCTGCAATAGTAAAAAAACCAGTGGCCACTTTCCTGACATCAGTTTCTGGATTTGAGATGATTGATACCGTCTTTGTGAACATCCTAGAAGGAACAAATGAATATTAATACTGAAGGCAAATACAATATCTTACTCAAATAACATGGAAACTTTCCTTTTTTGTATTTCTGAAATAGCCATTTAGATCCTTAAGCAACTGATGCAAAATTGGCGCCACCGGCTTAGAAAAAAAAACATTATATGCAATCATAATGCTCCTTTGGACTGCAAAGGTGATTAAGCTCTATGTCAACTGGATTCTCGCGTAGGTCGCACTGTGGTCATTGAAGAGAAGCAAAAGCTTGATCAAAGGAACGAAAAGTGTTTCTCTGTCTCTGATCTCCTTCTTCTCCGTAACCCAATCAATTCTCATCTGAATCAGCACCGTAGCAGCTTCCATTACCAGCATTACATTATTCATCTCACACCTGCCCAAAAACCAGACCATAATCTTATCACTTGATCATATCATCAATGAGTTTTCAGTGACCTACGCTTTGAGATCGCTGTTCAATCATTACCTTCGGCTTTCATATGCAAATAGACCATCAAGATGAAGATGATCGTAAGTTCTTGGATATGTCGAAAAAGCTTCACACCTATGAAAAACAGAGCACATTTATATACGTGAATTCAAAGAGTTTGAAAGTAGAAAAATTAGGACTTGCAAACACATTTTGTAATTCATTTTTATTATTATAATCTAAAAGTTACTAAGAAGAAATTATATCACACACGACATATTAATTTAATGAAATCTGGACATGGTTCAAGCATGATGATGGTGGAGTATAAGCAATCAATACAAATGATTTCTATAACTGTTAATAAGAAGAGACAAAAGTTCTTAAACCTTTCGGCATCATTAGAAATATGAAAACTTCTAAACAATAACTGAAACGAAGAATTTGTAAAAGGGAAGGAAATATTTCAGGCAAAAATTGTGGATTTAAAGCGTACCAGAAAATCCTGCACCCCAAAGCAAAGTTGGAGATCATGTGAATTACTGTTCCAATTATCAATTCCAGCACAAAGCGTGTAAGCCTAAAGTCATAACCTTGTTGGCTACCATTATTGTCAATTTGAAAGTAGAACTCCATCCAGTAGCTCTTTGTGACATTATTTAGGTCGTGTGTGACCTTAAACAGATTCTTCGAATCTTCCATTGCAACAACACCCTTTTCCTGCACTTCAATGTAACTAAAGTATATTAAAATTAGCCAGAAGAAAACTCGGAGAGTATGAGCTTCATGTGATTCTAACGGGTTGAGAAAGTCCCATTTGGAACTATTTGGAAATCATTTGGAAAAGCAAACGTACCACCAGGTTTCAATTGAAAGGACAGCGGAAGAAGAAAGATAGAGGTTGGTGGTGGAGAGACAAAGACAACATCGGCAGATGGATCTGTAAGGATCGATGTGGAGTTTAAGCATCATAGAAAGAAAGATACTGAATTTTTTTTGGGTAAATTTGCAATGTAGGATGTTTTTAGTTTGTAATTGGGAATTCATGCAACCTCAAGTTTTAAATTATGAAAAGAGGCAAATTGGAGAGAGAATAAAACTTTAATACAAAATTGACCCTGGGTTAAGAGAGAGAATGCTTTACGTCCATCAACTTAGGTAACCAAATGTTTTCCATTTTGCTTTACTTTTATACCAAGATTTTTTATCCAGTGTTAAAAAAAAAATATATATAACAACATCTATTAAAAAAGAGATCTGCTTTTGCTAAGAATAAATAATAATTAAATCAGTAGAGAGAATAAAATAATAGTTGTTCAATTTAAATAAAAATTGATTAGTTTATTAATGAATTCAGTTATTTTGTTTTAAACATAACTAATATACTCAGTTTATAATTTTATTTTAGATATATTGGTTATTTTAATTCTGACTATAACTAATATTTTTTTATATATATGTCGTTCACAGTTTTGATATAGTCAGTTTTAACATGTTATTGTAATACAAAAATAAAAAGAGGAATTACATTGTATTTATTTTTAGTTATTTTTTAGAAAAAAAACTATTTCAAAACTGCTATTATGTTTTTAGATTTTTATTCACATCCTTATGTCTTAAATAAATCAAATATTATCCAAATAATATCTAAATTCTAACATGCGTAATACCAAAAAAAAAAAATCACATTTATTTTAATCTTAGGGAAATTATACTTAATAATCATATTAAGAACAACATTAATAGAGGGAATAGCCATTATTTTTCCTTGGCTACAGTATTCGTCATATATTATGTATTAATATCATTTTCTAGGTTTAGGGTTTTGTATTTTGATTTAGGGTTTAAAATTTGGGTTTAGGGTTTCGATTTTGAGTTTAGGATTTAGATTTTAGGTTTATATTTGAAGTTAGAGTTTAGAATTGGGGTTCGGATATAGATTTTAGGTTTAGAGTTTAAGATTTATGTATTATAGCTTTGGGTTCATATATTAAGGTTTGGAGTAGGCTGAAGTATTTATTTTCGCTAATCTTTGCTAACATTTGGTTAACAAGTTTATTAAGCTAATTCACCTTTAGTTTTAAGTATTTTTTATAAAAAAATAACTATTAAAAACTGCTATTATGTTTTTACATTTGTTCACATCCTTACATCTTAAATCTTAAACCCTATCACCCAATTAATTCAAGAAAAAATTGGTGAAATAGGCACATTTTAAGTTTCTAATTGGGAAAAGAGGCACATTCAAGTTTTTATTAGCAAAAGAGGCAACTTTCTCGTGGGTCCCGCCATGTGTGGTTGGTTTGGGTTCACTTTTTGGGACTTAGGGTTTATTTTTTGTTCATGGAAAAGTGTTTTTATTGTGGGTCCCACCACCGATTTGCCTCTTTCACAATAACAAACTTGGTGTTGCCTCTTTTACAAATTAGAAACTTGAAAACATCATACTTTGCTAATTCACCCTTAATTCAAAGAACTTGAACTCTAGTGCCTCACTTTTATATCCTAAACCAAAATATTACATTTTTAAACCCTAAATCCTAAATAGGATTTTAAAAATTCTAAATGGTGAAATTTCAAAATTACACTTTTTTAGGTGTCAGTTTTCATTTTCAAAATTAAACTTTTATCATTGAGTAAAACAATTCTAAACCCTAAAAAATAAACTGTAAACCCCAAAAGAATTCTAAACATTTCCATTTCTCATTTCTAAACCCCAAAATCTAAATCACAGTCAAAGATTAGTTAATCCAAAAATATATATTAAAATTATAAAAATATATTTTTGAAAATTACTACATTAGAGGTGTAGTTTTTAAAATACACCTCTTGAAGTGTATTTCTTAAAATGTATCATTCTAAATTATAAACCCAAAAGTATAAACTTTAAAATCTAAACTAGAAATCTTAAATATTAAATCATAAATCCTAATATTTCAGTTTTAAATCATGTTCTCTAATGTGATCGCGTTTTGTTTTCGTACACCAGTCTGTGGTGTACGCGTTTTGATCATGTACACCAGTCCGTGGTGTACGCGTTTTGATCCCGTACACCAATCCTTTGTGTACGCGTTTTGTTGGTGTACGCGTTTTGGCACCACATACCAGTTCGCAGTGTATGTGTTTTGTACCCGTTCACCAGTCAGTGATGTACGCGTTTTGGCTCGTACACCAATCTATGGTGTACGCGTTTTGTTCCCGTACACCAGTCCGTGGTGTACGCGTTTTGTTCCCGTACACCAGTCTGTGGTGTACGCGTTTTGTTCTTGTACACCAGTCTGTGGTGTACGCGTTTTGGCACCATACCCCAATATGTCGGTCATATTTTTGTGGGCAATTCTCACATATACCACCAATATGTTTTTTAATTACTCTCATACCATCACTTGTTTTTTTTCATCTAATACCATAAACATAAATTCGATTGAAACCATCAGAACTAAACCATCAGAAGTAAACCCTAACTAATCCTTTTAAGAATTACAACATAATTAAACCATCAAAACTAAACCCTAAACCTTCAATACTAAACCCTAAACCATCAAAACTAAACCCTAAACCCTAAACCATCAAAACTAGACCCTAAATCCTAAACCCAAAATTCTAAACTCAAACCCAAATATTTAAATTTTAAACCCTTCCTAGAGTGATAACTTAACTAAACCATTAACACTAAACCCTAAACCATAAATACTAGACCCTAAACCCTAAATTCAAACCCAAACACAAATATTTAAATTATAAATCCTTTTAAGAATTATAACATAATTAAAAGAAAAAAAACTAAACCCTAAACATTCAATACTAAACCCTAAACCATCAAAACTAAACCCTAAATCTTAAATACTAAACCCTAAACCCTAAATTAAAACCCAAACCCAAATATTTAAATTATAAACACGTTTTAGAATTATAACATAATTAAACCATCAAAACTAAACCCTAAACCTTCAATATTAAACTCTAAACCATCAAAACTAAACCCTAAACCCTAAATCATAAATTCAAACCTAAACCCAAAATTTAAAATTATAAACACTTTTTAGAGTTATAACATAATTAAATCATCAAAACTAAACCCTAAACCTTACATTCTAAATACTAAACCCAAATATTTAAATTATAAACATTTTTTAAAGTTTGTGGTATGAATAGAAACATGATATGAGAGAAAAATACTAGTGATGATATGAGACTATGAGAGTAATTAAAAACAGTATCATGTGATATGATGACTTTTCTCGAATTTTGTAGAAATTATTATTTATATAAAATTAATATGTGTTTATTAGTGCATCTTACAAATTTATTTTAGTAATTTAAAATATATAAAAAAACTCATCTTCATTTTTATGAACATCTCTATAATAATGTGCTATAATGAGTTTCTTCTATTTTAATTTTATCAAATAAATCTATGTATTGATAAATTTTATAAGTACTAAAATACTTACCATTTAAGTTTTTAACAAAACTTAAATCTACAGCATAATCAAAAATCAAAATCCAAAAACCGAAACCAAAATTAAAATCAAAATTATTAGGAAATTTAGAGTTTTCCAAAACCTAAAATTGAAAATTGATAACTTTTGAAGAGAAAAAATTTGCAGAATAAAGAAAAAATAAATTGAAGAAACAAGAGATTTGCTGTAATTTTATAAGAAAAAAAAATTAGACAATAAAAGAAAAAAGATTAAAAGAGGAATTAAAAGAGAAAATTAAGATAGTGACATGTCATATTCTCATTCTTCGTAATAAACTTAAGTTCCTCTCTAATTTATGAAGGCATATTCTTGGTGGAGAGACAACATCGGCAGATGGATCTGTAAGGATCGATGTGGAGTTTAAGAATCATATATAGAAATTTTGAAGGGGAAAACAAAAGAACAATTACCAGACATCGAGAAATTCCCAATTCTGAATGTCTCCAACAAAGCATCAGATTAAAGTAAATAAGAACCTAAGATTTCGAACCCATATCATCAACAACCAGAACTCGAAATCTATTATGAGCAGATAGAAAAACAAAAAAAAAAAAAAAAACTTACAGAAAACTAATCGGAAAACTTACTTCGCCACCAGAGAGATGCTAAAAAACGGGAGCCTTAAAAATCGGAGCGTGTTCTAGCATGTCGGCGGCATAATCTCTTCCTTCAATCTGGAGATCCAATTGAAAGGACGGCGGAAGAAGAAACCGACTACGCTCTGATACCAAAATGAAACAACCAAATTTTTTTTTTTTTTTTTTTTTTAATAATTAGCCCAGATTAATATTCCCATAAATATTAATCCTCAACAGCTAATTCAACACAATGCGGAAGAAAGCCAATATTATTAAATCATAATCAATTATTCAACAATAACCAATAAAGAATAAAACCAATAAAACCGATAACCAATAAGCAACCTAAGCCGGTTTGCTACATTATTAAAATAAAGTCTAACACCCTAAACTCATGAATTTCTGGTCAACCATAACAACAAAGCCAGAATCAAATTCCTAATCTCATCATCCTCTTCTCTCGGTCTCTTTCCGCGGAAGAACATTGCTGTTACCTGCATCACATTGGAATAGAGATGCGTAAGTATTATCATAAATACTTAGTGAGTGGATCATCCTGCCTACAGGCCAATTACGTCAAACACTAGACAAACATCACAGTAAACAACCAGAAAGACAATGCAATAACCAATACATCAACTACCTGTCAGGAAACCCACGTTTCCTGACACCCAGGTCGGTGTCGACCGACACCTCTATGGTGTCGATCGACGCCAGCCTTCCGAGTGTCGATCGACACTCATCGAGTGTCGCTCGACACCGGCTCGACGCCCAGAAACCAGAAGCTACGAAAATCGCATAAAAACACACAATTGCGTGGGATTCAACCCCCACATCGATCAAACAACAAAATAACTCGATCCTACACAAGAACAACTCGAAAAACTCATCAACAATCTCGAAATCACACATTCTCCAATGCTAACGGACCTACAGTCACGCACTCACCTTGAAAACGGATTAGAAGGAAGGAATAGATGATGAACAGCAACCCAAAGCCTCAGAACAAGCCTCCCAACCTTAGAAATCACCCAAAAATCGCCTCTGAAACTTTTCTCCTCGAAACTTGTGCCTTTCTCGCGGCCACAAAGCTTTTAAATCGAGAAATAGGGTTTCCACGCCCTAAACCGGACAAAACCAGCCGACTTGAAACAAACCGGTCGATTTCTCAATAACCGGTGTCGATCGACACCCTCCCTTGGTGTCGGTCGACACCATCGACCAAAACCAACCCAATTGCAAATCGATCGACTTAAACCGGAAATCAAACCCGATAACCGGTGTCGATCGACACCCTTCGGGTGTCGATCGATACTAGTCGTTCAGAAGAATTTAACACACTTTCTTCGCGATGCTTGAACCTTAGACCGACTGCACAACAATCAAACAAGAACATGCACAGCCAATCCTCAATTCACACCTCTAAGAGCATGTGCCAACTACTCCCGAACCCCTAGCATCGTCCAACACCACTTCCAAAACAACTTCCTGGTTCACGGATGTTACAATTCTCCCCCACTAAAATGGATTCGTCCTCGAATCCCAACACAAACGTCTCTCCAAGACCTCAAAGCTCAAATTTTAGTCCTATGTTATACGCATGTTTCCAAGATATTATTACTCTCAATGCCATAACCGCAGTCATGACATCCGTACTGCAACTCACGGTCCAGTACCAAAATGTGACCAAAGTCACAAAACCAAACGTGACCCGAAGTCACAACCAAAATGTGATCCCTGTCACAACCAAAACGTGACCCACTGTCACTAAAACAACCCATATCGAGGTAGCGACCCCCAATATAAGTCCGTTGGGCACCTAACGTCCCAACACAAATAGAACCACCGTCTACAAGGCCCACCGCCTCTAGACAAAACGAGTAATAAAATCTGAAACGCGTACCAACATATGACTAAAAACTCTCGATGACCCCACCGGCCAAAGAAACTGGTAACATCCAAACCATAACCAAAAATATGAGGCAAAACTCCATCTCATATAACTCCAAAAATGTATATCGTACACAAAACGAAAATACATAAGTCCAAAACCAACAACAACAAAACCAAAAACAAGACTAGAACCACAAAGATGAATCACTCCACAGCCTGCTTGTCGAACCACTTTCCGAACTTCAGTTTCATCTTTGCCTCTGGCTCCCAAGTCTGCTCCTCTGTGCCACTACAGTCCCACAAGACTCTCACCAATGGCACCCTCTTGTTCCGCAGAACCTTGACTCTCCTCTCAAGAATCCTCACAGGAACTGCCGGAACTGTCATATCTGGCTGGAGATCCTCTGGAATCTCAACCACTACCTCCTCTGAAGGACGCAAACACCTCCTCAACATAGAAACGTGAAACACCTTATGAAAGGCGCTCATAATCGGTGGCAATTCCAACCGATAAGCCACTGGCCCAACTCGCTCCACCACTGGAAACGGACCCATAAAACGCGGACTGAGCTTGTTCTCTGCTATGGACCTGTTAGGGCCCCTCAACATAGCCATCTTGAGATAAACTCTATCTCCCACCTGAAACTCAAGCTCACGTCGCCGCCTATCTGCATAACTCCTCTGTCTATCCTGAGCCTCCTTCATGTTCAGCCTCAAGACACGAATCTTCTCCGTCGTCTCCTGAACAAAACTAGCTCCAAACATGCTGCGCTCCCCCACTTGGGTCCAGCATAAAGGTGTCCTGCATGGCCTCCCATACAAAGCCTCATAAGGAGCCATACCAATGCTAGACTGAAAACTGTTGTTATAGGCAAACTCTGCCAAACACAGATGATCAGCCCAATGACCACCCCAATCCAGCACACACATCCTAAGCAGATCCTCCAAAGTCTGAATAGTCCTCTCTGACTGCCCATCTGTCTGCGGATGATACGCTGTACTCATATGCACCTTAGTGCCCATCTCAGTCTGAAATGCCCTCCAAAACTCTGAAGCAAACCTCGGATCTCTATCCGACACAATACTGGCTGGCACTCCATGCAGCCTCACAATCTCTCGCACAAACTTCCTAGCCAAGACAGCTGCTCCATCTGTCTTCTTGATAGCCAAGAAATGTGCTGACTTGGTCAAGCGATCCACAATGACCCAAATCGCATCAAAAGTCCGTGAGATAGGTAATCCCACCACAAAATCCATAGTGATCATATCCCACTTCCACTCTGGAATGGGTAAACTCTGCAGAAGACCACTAGGCACCTGATGCTCTGCCTTGACCAAAGAACAAGTGTTGCACCTCGCAACCCAATCTGCCACATCCCTCTTCATCCCAACCCAATGATAATACCGTTTGAGGTCACGGTACATCTTGGTCGCACCCGGATGAATCGAAAACTTGCTCGAATGAGCCTCTCTCAAAACCTCATGCCTCAACTCCTCATCCTTGGGCACACAAACTCGCCCACGAACCAAGATAGTCCCATTCAATGAGACCTGATACTCAGAACCAACCGCCTGCGAAGCATCGATCAAACCCTGATCACTCTGCTGCGCCACTCTGATCCTGCTGAGTAAATCTGCCTGATCAGCTGCCTCTAAACCCAAAGGCTCCTCTGAAATAGCACACAGACGCAATGTACTAATCTCGCTGACCAAAGCCTCAACACCACGCTCTCTATCTGAATCAACCCTCCGTCGACTCAAAGCATCTGCCACCAAATTGGCCTTGCCAGGATGATAAACAATATCCAAGTCATAGTCTGCCAGAAACTCCACCCAACGCGTCTGTCTCGCATTCAGCAAAGGCTGAGTGAAAATATGCTGTAGACTCTTGTGATCTGTAAAGATCTGCACTCTGCCACCATAAAGATACGACCTCCAAATCTTGAGTGCAAAAACCACTGCTCCCAACTCAAGATCGTGTGTAGGACGGTTGCGCTCACTGCCCTGCAACTGCCTCGAAGCATAGGCAATCACTCTGCCCTCCTGCATCAAAACACAACCAAGTCCAACACCTGAAGCATCTGTGTACACTACATATGGCTTCCCCGGGTCAGGTAATGCCAAAACAGGTGTACTAGTCAACATCTCCTTGAGCTTCCCAAAGCTCTCCTCGCACTCCGGCGACCACACAAACGGCACATCCTTGCCAGTCAACCTCGTCATCGGCTGAGACATACTCGCAAACCCCTTGACGAACCTCCTGTAGTAGCCTGCTAAACCCAGAAAACTCCTGATCTCGGTAGCACTACTCGGTCTAGGCCAATCTCTGATAGCCTCAATCTTAGCCGGATCCACAGAAACTCCCTCTGCAGAAACAATGTGGCCAAGAAAACCCATCTCCCTCTGCCAAAAGCTGCACTTGCTCAACTTGGCAAACAGCTTCTGCTCTCGAAGCTTCTCCAACACAAGCCTCAAATGAGTCGCATGCTCCTCTGGACTCCTCGAATACACCAAAATGTCATCAATGAAAATAATGACAAACACATCCAGAAACTCCCTGAACACGTCGTTCATCAATCTCATGAATGCTGCCGGCGCATTAGTCAAACCAAAAGGCATGACCACAAACTCAAAATGCCCATACCTCGTCCGAAAAGCTGTCTTCCGGACATCCGCCTCATCTATCGGGATCTGATGATAACCCGACGCCAAATCAATCTTGGAGAACCAAGTAGCCCCTCTCAACTGATCCAACAACTCGTCGATCCTCGGAAGTGGGTACCTGTTCTTCACTGTGACTCGGTTAAGTCCCCGGTAATCGATGCACAACCGAAAACTGCCATCCTTCTTCTTAACGAACAACACTGGCGCTCCCCATGGCGAAACACTAGGTCTGATGAACCCTTTACTCAAAAGGTCCTCTAGCTGCTTCTTCAGCTCTGCCATCTCTGCTGGAGCCATCCTGTAAGGTGTCTTCGATATCGGAGCTGTCCCGGGCTCTAAATCAATCGTGAAAGGATCTGACCGAGATGGTGGCAATCCCTTCAGCGACCGAAAAACATCCTCGAAATCCTGGACAACCTGAATATCCTGCAGACTCACCTCACCACTGGACTCTGTCATAGTGATTGTCGCCAAATAGGCTTCGCAGCCCCGCTCTAACAACTGCTCTGTCTGAATAGCTGAAATCACTATACTCCCCGAAGTCGGTCTCACTCCCTGATAAACCAACTTCCCTGCATCCTGCTCAAACACCACTCTACCTCTGTAGCAATCCAGATGAACTCGGTATAGAGATAACCAGTCCATCCCCAAAATCACGTCATACAGTTCCACCGGACTGATGACCAAATCTGCTGGCATAGACTGCCCCGCAATACGCACATCAACTGCTCTAGCTCTGCCCGAAGTAGCCAAATAACCACCACCAGCCACCTTGACAAAGCCTGAAGCCTCGCCATCGCTACTCCGAATACCACTACCCTCAGCTCTCTCCGGAGTTATGAAGCAATTAGATGTTCCCGAGTCAAACAGAACGTGAGACTCAAAGCCTCCAACTAACAAGGTCCCTACACAATTCCACAAGTGTTGAGAACCTCTAACTCTATCACAGTAAAATAACAGAAACAGACAACACCAACAATTCTACCTTAAGAATTAAAAGTCTGAGTCAAGATTTTACCTGTGATCTGGCCTGACTGACTGGTCTGGCCCACCTCTGCCGAAGTATACACTCTTGGCGCTCCACCTGACTGCAACGCCGCAACCTGCGCTGCTGACTGAATAGCCAACGGCTGAATCGCCGCTGCCACTGCTCTCTGCTGCAACTTGGGACACATAGTCTTGATATGCCCCGGCTCCCTGCAGTAGTAGCACACTGTCGACTCTCTGGATCCCGCCCTCTTGGGGCAAGTCGCAACTCTGTGATCCAGACTCCCACAACCAAAACACCCACCCGTACTCGGGCTACTAGCAGATATCTCCTCTGCTCTCCTCTTCTGGCCCTGCGCAGGCCTACTGCCCCTGCCGTAACCAGAACTGTGCCCTCTGCGCTGCTGATGCTGCTGCTGGCCCCGAGGATGGGTAGCAGAAGCAACTGCAACTGGAACAACCGCCGTACTCACCGGCTCACGCAAGTCCTCCTCAATGGACGCTGCCAACTCCACTAAACCCGCTCTGGTGTGGTACATACCACCTCTGCACTGAGTCCTGATGTTCCTCCGAAGCCCCTGGAGAAACCGCGACGTCAATGCTCGCTCACTGATCAGCTCACCACCAGAAAAGACCACCAATCTGCAGAACTCTGCATCATACTCTCGAACAGACCTCTCACCCTGATTCAAGTCCAAAAACCTCAACTGCAGCCTGTCACGAGCCTCCTGAGGGAAAAACTTGTGGTTGAACTCCTCGACGAAGTCAACCCAAGTCCAAACCTCTCTCCTGGTCCTAACAGACCTCCACCACAAATGTGCATCACCTCCAAGGTAGTGCACTGCCAACTCAACCTGAAACTGTGCCGGACAACGAACAGAATCGAAGTTCCGCTCCAACCTCTGACGCCACTCGTCAGCCTGCTCTGGAGTAACCCCGCCCTCAAACGTAGGCGTACCAATCCTCTGCATCTCCCTCATCATCTCACGATAAGGAGAAACTCCAACTGCAACACCCTGCTGCACCACAGCCTCCTGCTGCTCAACAAAACCGGCACCAACATGTGCCCCGGCACCACCCTGTGCCCCGGCCGCTGGAGGTGCAACCGGAGCCTGCTGTGGAACTGCCTCTGGAAGACGTGCCAAAAGCTGCGTCAGTAGCCCCACAATCAAATCACCCTGAGCAAGAGCCGCGCCCCCACCGGGAACTGCTCCTGCCCCCGCGCCACCCCCGACGCCCAAACTAGCCCCACCGGCTAACGAAACAGACTGTGCCACCGACGCTGCCGCCACACTAGGCGCCGCACTCTCCACTGAGGCCTCAGCCTCTGGCAAACCACGACCAGCACCCCGACCTCCACGACCCGCTGCTCGCCCACCGCGACCAGCTCCTCTGCCCCCACGGGCTGCACCGCGACCACGACCACGGCCACGACCACGACCTGCGTCCATCTCTCTGCACTTCCACCAAGTACAGAAAAAGAGCAAAGGTCAAAACACAGACACCAAAACCAAAACACACCAAATATCCAACTCACTTACCCGCGGAAAACTGGAAGACCGAGAGGATGAGACTAGACCACTAACTGACTAACTCACATAATCAATTAACCACATAGTCCAATCCATCCAATACTAACAGTCCTAAAACCGACTACGCTCTGATACCAAAATGAAACAACCAAATTTTTTTTTTTTTTTTTTTTTTAATAATTAGCCCAGATTAATATTCCCATAAATATTAATCCTCAACAGCTAATTCAACACAATGCGGAAGAAAGCCAATATTATTAAATCATAATCAATTATTCAACAATAACCAATAAAGAATAAAACCAATAAAACCGATAACCAATAAGCAACCTAAGCCGGTTTGCTACATTATTAAAATAAAGTCTAACACCCTAAACTCATGAATTTCTGGTCAACCATAACAACAAAGCCAGAATCAAATTCCTAATCTCATCATCCTCTTCTCTCGGTCTCTTTCCGCGGAAGAACATTGCTGTTACCTGCATCACATTGGAATAGAGATGCGTAAGTATTATCATAAATACTTAGTGAGTGGATCATCCTGCCTACAGGCCAATTACGTCAAACACTAGACAAACATCACAGTAAACAACCAGAAAGACAATGCAATAACCAATACATCAACTACCTGTCAGGAAACCCACGTTTCCTGACACCCAGGTCGGTGTCGACCGACACCTCTATGGTGTCGATCGACGCCAGCCTTCCGAGTGTCGATCGACACTCATCGAGTGTCGCTCGACACCGGCTCGACGCCCAGAAACCAGAAGCTACGAAAATCGCATAAAAACACACAATTGCGTGGGATTCAACCCCCACATCGATCAAACAACAAAATAACTCGATCCTACACAAGAACAACTCGAAAAACTCATCAACAATCTCGAAATCACACATTCTCCAATGCTAACGGACCTACAGTCACGCACTCACCTTGAAAACGGATTAGAAGGAAGGAATAGATGATGAACAGCAACCCAAAGCCTCAGAACAAGCCTCCCAACCTTAGAAATCACCCAAAAATCGCCTCTGAAACTTTTCTCCTCGAAACTTGTGCCTTTCTCGCGGCCACAAAGCTTTTAAATCGAGAAATAGGGTTTCCACGCCCTAAACCGGACAAAACCAGCCGACTTGAAACAAACCGGTCGATTTCTCAATAACCGGTGTCGATCGACACCCTCCCTTGGTGTCGGTCGACACCATCGACCAAAACCAACCCAATTGCAAATCGATCGACTTAAACCGGAAATCAAACCCGATAACCGGTGTCGATCGACACCCTTCGGGTGTCGATCGATACTAGTCGTTCAGAAGAATTTAACACACTTTCTTCGCGATGCTTGAACCTTAGACCGACTGCACAACAATCAAACAAGAACATGCACAGCCAATCCTCAATTCACACCTCTAAGAGCATGTGCCAACTACTCCCGAACCCCTAGCATCGTCCAACACCACTTCCAAAACAACTTCCTGGTTCACGGATGTTACACAAGCTCTTGTGAGACACAACTCAACTTTTAAGATATATAGATGGTCAGTTTGATAAATCCGAATATTATTATGTTAATTTTATTTTATTTTATTATGTTGGTAATTTTATGAGAAATTTGCAAAATACCTCAAAAAATCTATCATCTTGTCCTAATACACCTTTTTTTTAACTCAAACTTCTACTATTCAATTAACCAACATTATTACAAATATGTTTTATCCACTTTCACAAAAGGGATTATCCAAAAAAGTATCAATGAACACAACTTAGGAGCATAATTCAAAAAAGAAATAGCTTTCATTCCTATTTTATCCGCCACAAAGTTACATTCTCTCATCTGAAAGATTATCACATGTCATATACCTATATTTTATATGCTTTTCATATGGTTTTATAGTACTTTTCTTATTTTTTGTTGACATCACGACTAGGGACATGCCAAAAGCTTAGCAACTAGAGTGTTTATCATAGAAGTCGGAGCCAAGACAATGGAAAGACTTATATCTGTGTTTTGTGTTCTATACGGTTCTATAATCCCATAATCAGTTTAGATTGATTCATCATCTATCAACGAACTTGATCATTGCATTATTAGTTTAGTTTGCTATCTACATTTATTAGTTCACTTCATTACAACCACTTTATTATTGTTCTAGCTCTATCCGAAATCCATATCTCCAAAGTGTATTCATCTTAGCCAGTCTTTGTGTTTGATAACTCATAATATTCTCGATGTGTGCACTTGTGGTCTTTATGAGGACATCAAGTCATCATCAGCCAAGGAGCACGGAACCAAGTGTTATGAAGAGGAGAGCATGAAGCTGAGGAGAGTTAAGGAGACATGCAAGTTCAATTCAGCTAAACTGGAGGCCATGCATGAAGGAACATTCAAGCTCAACCACCTACTGGAGTATAAAATCAGCTCACCTAGAGTTCGCCACATAGAAGAATCAGCCAAAAATAGTTCTACATGAAGAAGATATTGAAGATACTAATTTGGCACCTCCCTAATGAACCCGATGGAGATCTTTGAGCACTTATCGAGTCATTCCTGCCTAACCCGGATGAACAAAGAATTAAATCCAATTTTTTTGGATTATAAACTCATCAGAGGCACGCAGCGAATTTGATTTAGCCCAATCCGAGCTCAGACGAAGGAGATATTGATTTTTCAAATCGGGTAAACCGGCGCTTTACCGATTTGGAACCCGCTATGCTATTTGGAGGATTTCTATCAAACAGAAGGAATCAAGCTATAAACCGACATGGTATGGAAAATTGACTCAATCAGGGAGCTCGTCAAACTGGATTTATCAATAGCCGATTTGGTTTGAAAGTTATGTAATGTTTAAACCAGGTGATTCTCCACTTACCTTATTTGGAGGCTCACGGGTTTGGTCACTTACAAACACTACTTTGGCGACAATGAGATACATCTAGGCATTCAGGAGAGACATACAACCATCCAGGAGAGCTAGCTATCATATTCCCATGCACCAGTGATGGGGATTAAACTATTCCCAATTTCTATCCCTTTTTTGCAAGTGCACAGATCGAGAGTAGTAACGGGTTTATCGAACACAAGGACCAGTTAGTGCACTACAAGGTATGAGATTGAGATTTAGCTAGGAAAGCAATATGAGTTTGGTTGTTGTCACGATTAAAGCAAGTAAAGAAAGCAAATCAACAAAGCAAATAAAGTTGTAAATCAATGGATGGAAGGCGCTAAGCAATAGGATAATCGCGGGATGAGTGATTCAAGCAAGCAAGTTCGACTTGTTAGGGCTTTAAGAATGTGTACCACCTAGAACTCAAGACACTAATTTAGATCTTTCCACTTCCGTGGCTCCGACCCCTATGTTGATCTATCTAATCGCTAAACTTTCGGTATGTCCTTAGATAATCAAACAAGCATTAATTCGATCAAGTCTCAATTGTTCACAACCTCTATTAAATCAACTTCCGCAGTCTAAGAGAGTTTGCCCACCAAATACTAGTTCAGGCGAATGATTCATCACTTCCGTGGCTCAAATCTACCTAGGATCATATGTTGATTGGCCAGATCAACACCAAGCAATGAACACAAGCAAAGGTGAAGAGTTTATATAAACCCTAATTCTATATATCGATTATCAAGCAAGCATGAACACTATCCTTTGATTTCCTATCACTTAACAAGGTAACTACTCAGACATAGAGAAGGAAATCGAATTCATGTTCATAAGAACAGAGATCCGAGATCCTCTCTTGAAAGAGACAAAGAAAGAAAGCAAAACCTATAAGAACTTGTATTGAAAATAATATGTTTTGTATCTCTATGTGTGGCTCTCTTGTTTACAAGGCTAAAAAGATGTATTTATAATGCTTCAGAAATTGAAGGGCGGCTTGACCTAGGTCTTGGTTGAAGAATAGAAGTTGGCGTGAATTTGGGCTTGAAAACGCGCAAAACGGGCTTCGGAAACGAGCCGGGTCGAGCGGGAAAGGCGGCGGTCGAGCAGGGCGGTCGACCGGTCGGTCGGGATGGTGTCTGGGTCGAGCGGGGCGGTCGAGCGCGCGTGGAATGGTGAAAGAAGGTTGGGTCGGACGGGAGCCTTGTAGTCCCTGTCCGACCGGCTTCGGTCGACCGGATGGTTGGCGTCATGAAGGAAGGTCGGGTCGGACGAGGGCCATGGAGTCCCTGTCCGACCGGCTTTGGTCGAGCGGCTTTGATGATGTCCGGTTTTCGGCTCCTTTGACACTCTTCACTAAAATGATCATATCTCCCATTCTACATGGCCAAATTGCATGATTCCAATTGCGTTGGAAAGCTAACTCACGTAGGCATCGCGGCAAACTGGTTTTGGTGAAATCCATTGAGTATAATGTTTTTGAGGCTCCTCCAAAGTTAATGATAGTGCATGAGGCTGTTTTGAGGACCTTTTCCTTTGTTTTGCTCCAAATTGCATCTTTTGACCTGAAATGACTCTTGGCACTATATATGCATAAAAACTACCTTTTAAAGTAAAAAGCCACGGTAAAACCATGCATAAAGTATATAAAAATGATGTAAAAATTGTGTAAAATAGAGGTATATCAACCAGCAACCACAAGAACAGGCGGATCCTCTTGCTTGTACACTTGCCATATATGGTCCCGTTCACATTATGCACCATAACTTCCCAACGGCTATATATTTGAGACTACAGTTAATTGAGCAAGGATTCAATGAACATGGACGTCCCAAGACATCACAACTTCCAGCCCAAGCTATCAAGACTCAAGCATCATTGCATCTTACCATTTTCGGCTGATATGGCCATAAAGCTCCAACGGCTAGTTTCTCATTTAACTTTGTGATTTGCTTCTTGTTTTAGACTTTAGAACCAATGTATTTTGAGCCTATATAAGCTCAAACCTTTCTCTTGTAAAAATCACCTTTCAATCATCTAAGATATATAAAGTTTGTTCTTGTTTTTTATTCAAAGAGTTTCTTTGTTTAAATTGTCTTTAAGTTTCTTTTCAGAGATTCATTTGATACTTGAGATTATAGGATTATGATTGTTTGTGAGATTGAAACAAATCTAGTTCTCCAAAGATTGAGAGAGTCAATCATCCCACCGATTGAGAGAGTCAATTAAGCTATCATCACCACATCTACCTTCAATCACCTTCTGCACCAAGCTTGCTGATCACTTTGATCACCAATTGTTCATAAGATTTTGGAGTGATTCCTGATCTTACATCAGGTATCTAGCTAAGATTGGGTAAAACCTGATCCACATCAAATTTTTGGCGCCGTTGTCGGGGACTACATAGTACCTTTGGATTTCGACTATGATATAGTCTAGAACCATTCACTTTTCCCTGCTTTTTCTTTTTAAAATTTTGTGTTTTTCGATTTTTATTTGAAATATTCTTGCTTTATTTCTTGTTTTATTTTATGAATTTTCAGTTACATGACTAGAAGGACCAATAGATCCAATCTAGTAGAACCCGTTGCCAAAATTTATAGACTTGAGAAGACACTAAGAAGACAAAGAATTCTTGAGATGGCTCAAACCGCTGAGCATGGAGCTCAAGCCGCTCATGATGCTTAAGTTGCCCGGGCTGCAGCTGAAGGTCGAGATCTTCCTACCCCTTCTCCTCCTCAGCCTCCTCTTAGGGCCAACAATCCAGCTCAACCTCATTTTGAACAACATACTATTGGAGACTATGACTTCGCCGATGCTTTCTTCTTCGACAGAAATCCAATAAATCTGCCTCCTCCTCAAATGAATGACTATAAGATCAAGCCACAACTCATTGCTTTGGTAAAGCAAAAAAAATTCCATGGCCTGCCAGCTGAACATCCGCTTGATCACATAGACGACAAAGCACTTAGATGGTTGTGGTTGAAGTCTCTTCCTAACCATTCAATCACTACTTGGGATGAGTACAAGGCAGCATTCATCAACCACTTTTACACCAAGCTAGGATCAACTCTGGTGAGAAACAAAATCTTTGGATTTCGCCAAGGACCAACCAAATCTTTCTTTGAAGCATTGGATCGATTCAAGGAGTACATTAGGGACTGCCCAAATCATGGTTTCTCTAAAGGAAATCTATGGAATACCTTCTACCTAGGTATTGACCACAAGTACAAGCTCTCTTTGGATACGGCAAACAACGGGAACTTTATGACCAAGTCCATTGCCAAAGCAAATGTTTTGATTGAGAATCTTACGGCAAGTGACTGCAACAACTATCCGGACTATGACCGTTCAGTTCGCACCACCAACACCCATTCCGAAACTGCTCAAATGGCTGAACTCAAGAACATGATGGCTCAAGTTCTCAAGGGACAGCAAAGGAATGTACATGCTATTCAAGGAATGAATGACTACATGAATGAAGATCCTTTTAGGGAATGCATTGGTGATTTTTCTAATGACCAAGAAGAAGAGGTAAACTACATTGGCAACTATGGTAATATAAGATACAATCCTAACTATCGGCCTAACCCAAATCTGTCATATCGCAGCAACAATGTGGAGAATCCCCAAGACCAAATTTATCCTCTAAGAATCCAGCAACAAAGACCTCCTTTCCAACCACAAGGAGATCGTTTCTGGCAGCAAGGAAACCAATTCCAGCCCAAGCCAAGATATGATCAAGGAGGTATCTATCCAGTTAAGGAACCTCACGCCTTTCCTCCAATCCCACCTCCTCCGGTTCAACAAAATGCTACGTTTAAAGGAATGCTCCAACAAATCTTATAAGGCAAAAAGAGGAATACTAAGGACATGAATGAGAAGGCGGATGGTATGTACAACAATCTAAATACCAAGTACGAATCCATAGTTGCTCATGTCAAGAAGTTACATGTCCAGGTTGCTCAAACTGTTGAAGCTATCAAAAGACAAGAGTTGGAAGGTAAAAAATATTTTTCCCATGCCGCTGAAGTAGAGGAAGATCTAGAGGATTCAATTCCCAAATGGAAGCTCGCCCCTCCTAAGTATAACTGCATGATTAGGCCTGAGCCAACATACCCTGAAAGAGAGTCCAACTGAGCTAGAAAAAGTGCCTTAACCCTAAGATAATCGCCAAGGCAAGCAGCTCTGGAAAATTTGAGGTACCATGTTTGATTAATGATGTAGTGTTGAATAATTATATATGTGACTGATGGGGTGTGTAAATCAGGTTTTACCCAATCCTAACTAGATACCGCAAGTGCACGGATCGTAGTGTAGTAGGGGTTATCGAACACAAGGAAGAGTGATCTCGTTTCAAGCCCTATTCGAGTGATAAGTAGCTAGAACAACAAATATGGTTTGTGGTGATCTTAATGTTAAATGGAAAACAAGTAAATAAATGAATGAGATTGTAAACAATATAAGAAAGAGGTTAGGCAAAGGATAATCAATGGAAACATTCAATGAAATGACAAGAGATTGCATGGGATAAATTATAAACCGCCTTGAACTAACAACACTAATGTATAACCTTTCCACTTTCGTGGCTCCGGCCACTATGCTTAAACAACCTAATAGACTCAAATTTCGATGGTTATTACAAGTTATAAGCATGCATTAATCAATGTTCAAGTTGTGATTGTTCACTAAATTCCTTAGGTCGACTTTTGGAAGCCTAAGACACTTAGCTCATCAAATACTAGTTTCGGCAATACAACAAGCTTTTGGAGAGTGTATCAACCTAGATTCAAGTTGTTTAGGCGCGCTTTCCTAACAACAAGCATTAAGAACAAGCAAAGATGAAGAACCAAAAGAGTAAATCCCGTTTTATGCAATCAAACAAGTCAAATCATATCATGAGTCCATCGATCTCCCTCCGCCTAACAAGAGGATCTACTCGGACATAGTGCAATCAAACAAGCAAAGCAAGATTGATATCATTATGCAAGTATGAAAAGAGATAAGGGATTGAAAGAGGCTTCTCTGATGAAGAACAAGTCGAATCCCTTGATAACTTTCGATCCAAAGTACAAAAGAGAAAAGGAAAAGATAGAAATGTAAACAATGAGATGCAAGTGCAATGAGTAGAGCGGCGCCTCCTTCTTCTTTCTGGACTGCGCACCACCTAGGGCTTCTCCTCCTTGACGGATACTCTCTCTCTTGCACAGACACTCGTGGCTCTCTTCCTTTCAGAGGCTAAAAGCAAGTATTTATAGGCTTGAAGTCGCTAGGTTATTGAAGTGCCGGAAAAGGAAAGTTTCCGGTGAGCTGGATCAAGACTTTTGCGACATGGATGGGCCAAGATAAGGCCAAGGAAACCACCAGGAATAGGCTAGGCCTATGTTAAGTCGAGACAAGGTCCATTCCGCGGAATCCCGGGCCGTTTGTGGTACCAAATCTCCATGGGCTTCATTTCCTCGCTTGGCGGATACGTCTTGGGAGAAAAAACTCTTAGACCGCATGTCTGCTCCAAATGGCTCCATTCCACTTCTTCGTGATGCATGACTCAATTATCTATCCATCAAGACCAAGATCATGATTTTTGGACGTCGGGAAGACCCCTTGCCGCGGTCATCTTTCGGATGCTCCGGTTCTGTCCGAATGCGAGAATCGGACAAATGGAGTTTTGTTGAGGCTCTTGACTTGGAAACTTGCATGGATCATGGTTTGAGGTTCTTTTGCTCCTTTTTGAATCCTTTTTGATGTTTTAACCTGTTAAGACTCCAAAACCAACAAATACAAGAAAACTACCTCCAAAGGTATAAAACCTTATTGAAAGTCTTTGAAAACATAGATAAATACTAAGTAAAATCATGCAAAATATGGATATATCAACTCCCCCAGACTTAGACTTTGCTTGTCCTCAAGCAAACTAAGAAAGGAAAAGAGGTTTGAAAACATGAGAACTCTTAAATCCTTTTGGAAATCCATATTGACCCTTATTTTAGTGATCCACATAAAACAGCATGGCATTGAGAATTAAGAACAAGGAAGTACATACCATGAGTTTTGCAATCATCCCAAAGCAATCCATTTCTCTTTGGGTCATCCAAATTCGCCACCTTTGACTCCTTTTGTTTCTAAAGGTGTGGTCTCAACTAGGGAATATCGATCAAAGGGGTTATAGACTCTTACCCATCCTCTTTTCATAAAACACATGTCTTGGCTCTTGTTTTCCCCTCTCTCTCTTCTCACTTCTTAAGTCGATTCATCCCTTTTTTTTTTTAGGGTAGCAAGGTATTTTTTTATTCGACTTCTTCTCCTCTTTGTGGAGGTTTTTGATGGATCTTCCATAGACGCGAGTATTGATGGTTGTAGCCACCTAATCCCCGGTTACTTGGATCAAAAGGTCTTCCATAGACGCGAGTATTGATGGTGGTTGCCACCTAATCCCCGGTTACTTGGACCATTGTGATTTTTCTTAAATTTGAAGGGGAGAGAGAGAGGAAACCGAACTCACATAGACTTTCACTATTTGGTGAGGATGAGGAGTCGTGCCCTTTGTAAAACCAAGCCCCTAGCCGAGAAGGTTAAGTTCATTAAGGTGCGGAGTCAAAGATGGATCCTTCTTAAGCCCTTAGAGATGCGGATGTTTCTGGTAGATCGATCCACTCATGATGCACCTGAGGTGAAGTATACTGCCAAATACTGATCAATGGTCACTTAAACATAGGCACAACAATGGTTAGGTCCAAGATAAAGTCATAATTCTCGACAAAAGTTTTGACTCAATAAAAACGACTCGATGAAAAGGAAAATGATGCAAGATGAAATGCCAAAATGAACAAACTTATTAGTATAATCCCCCCAGACTAAACTTGCACCGTCCCGGTGTAAGAAAAATCAGATTAAGAGAGGAAATATGGAATAAATTTCAAAAGGGAAAGGTTAGGATGATGTTACCAAGTGTTGACCAATTGGGATGAAGATCAGGGTCAGATAACTGGTTGGGGCTCTTTTTTAGGCATGATTGGTCGGTGAGTTTTGAATCTCCAGGCCTGATTCTTGCCGGTTTGCATTTTGGTGAAGTATGGTCATTTGGTCGACCCAAAATGAGTGCTATGAACCACATAACAAACCGTTAAGATGTACCATATTGAAATTTTACCGTCCAAGTTGATGTTTTAGAGCCCCTGGTGAAGTTTGAGGTCAAACGAACGAGCGGTTTGGGAGAGTCTTCATTTGGTGGTCCATTCGGTCGACCGGATGATAGTGCAATGGACCACAGTTCGAATGATGAAGAATTCTCTGACCGATCTTGAAATTCCATCGACCAACCGCATATTTCATGGACACTGGTGAAGTTTGAGGCCAAACGAACGAGCGGATTAAGAGATCCTTCACAAAGTGGTCAATTCGGCTCCGGGAAGAGTTTTCTCGACCTCTTTGTGATTGGCTCGTTCGGTCCTTGATGTTCGTCTGGAATAGTGATATTGAATCTCCAAGGATCCATTTCCAGCTGGTGGCCGTACCTATGCCATGATTTGGTTTTTGTCGGCCTTCGGTTGTCCGCCATCGACCGGATGTGGCATCAGTGAGTATCTCCTCATCCGTTCACATTCCTCCGTCCTATCTTTTGGATTTGCCAACCAACATGGTATTGTCTGGCAGCCTGTGAAGTTTTGTGGACATCGTCACGTGGTTTGGGAGATGGTTGATGTTGGTCCTCCTTATCACCCGTTCGGCCGAGAGAATGATGCCGGATGGTATATCGTCAAATTCACTCTACCGTTTTGTGATTTTCTTCGACCAAAGTGATTCTTGTATCCTCCATTATCATTTCCAGGTCGTGCCCGCCCTGTTGGTGTCTGTTTGGACAAGGGTGGGGTGAATGGGTGGGACATGTCTTGTTTGGTCTCCTCTTGGGTCTTCATCATAACAAAATGTTATGCATGCAAAAATGATGTGAAATCTGAAAATGAAAAGGAAAAATACCGTGTGGGTTGCCTCCCACAAAGCACTTGTTTTAAAGTCATCTAGCTTGACTCCCTTTTTGGTTTAGGTGCGGATGTGATCGGCCAAAGGGTTTGGGGTCCCTTTGGTGTCTTCACACTCTGGTTCAGGTGGCTCATGAGGTGGTTTGGGATCTCCATGATCATCCTCCATGTCATCCTTGAAGACCAAAGCTCTCGGAAAAAGTTTTAAAGTTTTTCCGAGTTTCTCTTTTGCGGTTTGCTCATCCTTGGGGTCCGGATCCTTTGGGAAAAGGACTCTTATGCTGGCAAAGGTGTTAGGCACACCTTCAGGCTCTTCTTTAGCTCCATGATCGTCAAAGGATGGTGACAAAACCGAGTGAATGTCTTTGAAGACATCTTTATGTTTCAGCTTCAATGGTTTCATCCCTTCCTTCGGTTTTGGATAGGGCTCGCCCTTCTCGGTACTTTTAAACCGCTCGGCTTCTTCTCTTGGTGTGAGAGTGCTTCTTTCTGGTGGTAACTTGACTGCACTTGGAGCTTGTTTAAAGTTGATGCTTGGGAAGAAGACATCTTGCCGGACATGACCAAGTGTTAGTTGGTTCCGCATGAAATTGATGATCGCCCCGGCTGTGGCTAATAATGGGGTTCCAAGAATCAACTGATTTCGCTTTGACCCTTCCCATACCATGATTTGAAAGTCGGTGGGGACATGTCTCTCTTCAATCTCTAGCATAACATCTTCAAGCACTCCATAAGGCTCCATACTTGATAGATCCGCAAACTCCACTCTCACCTTAGGCTCCTTGAAATATTTGAATCCCAAATCTTTGGCTAATGCAAGAGACATGAGGTTTACGTTGGCTCCACTATCACACAAGCAATCAGTGAGTTGGCATCCATTGATACTAGCCGGGATCACAAACTTCCCGGGATCCTCTTGTTTCAGCAATGGCTTGTTCTCAAGCCTTCTCTTGTAAGCTCTCTTCGACTCCCATGTGTACCTCTCCGGTTTGTGCCTCTCCTTAGGCTCATCTTCTCTTTCTCCTTCTTGAGATGGTACAGAGGCAATGGCTGGTGGATCCTCCTTGGATGAGACAACACTACAAAACTTTTGAGGGTTTACCTCATGTTGTTTCTTAGCCGCTTCGGCCGTTTGAGAGATTTGAACTTCCAACTTCTGGACATGGGTTGACAACGCCCCAAACTTATTATTTAGATCACCAAACATGTGATCCATCTTCTCATGTAAGCTCTTGGTAGCTTGTCTTTGCTCGTCCATGTATTTCTTAACCGCCACATCCATCTTTTATTCTTGTTGAGCCGGTGCAACTCCTTGGGAGAAAGTGAGTGGCTGCTTCACTTGGTAGACTCCCTTGGGATAGTATTGTTTCTTAGGCTGGTAGTTACCTCCTTGGTAAGCATTTTGGCCTCCTTGATAGGTGTTTTGGCTCGGATAGACTTGATCATTCGGGTTTTCCACATTCGTGCTTCGGTAAGAGAGGTTGGGGTGGGGGCGGAACGGTTGGTTGTACCCTCTATTACCATAGTTTCCTCCAATGTAGTTGACTTCCTCTTGATTCTCTTCTGCTCCATCTCTCATAAACTCCATAAGAGGCTAGTGGCCAAAACGTCATCAATAGCGTGCACCCCTCGGTTGCTCTTTAGTAGTTGTGAGACCATGTTCTTCAACTCCGAGATTTGAGCTGATTCTGATGATGAGCTCGTGGTTCTCACTCCTCTATTGTACTCAGGGCAGGCATTGGAATCACTTGCAGCAAGATTCTCGATCAAAAGCTTGGCCTCCGGCACCGATTTGGTCATGAAGTTACCATTGCTTGCGGTGTCAAGTGAAAGCTTGTACTTGTGATCAATCCCATTGTAGAAGATGTTTCAAAGGTTACCTTCTGAGAAGCCATGGTTAGGGCAATCTCTTGCATACTCCTTGAAGCGCTCCAAAGCTTCATAGAATGACTCCATTGGTGCTTGCTTAAACCCGGATATCTTACTCCTTATAGAGTTCGATCTTTGCTTTGTATTCATTCCATGTTGTAATGGATTGAGGTGGAAGAGACTTCACCCATCTAAGTGCCTTGTCACTTAGAGAGAAGGTGAACAACTTGCACTTGAAGTAGTCTGGTGACACTCCATTGATCCGAGTAGTGCTACATATCTCCTCAAAGGTGTCGACATGGTCAAGTGGGTGCTCGGTGGACAAACCATGGAATTGGTTTTGTTTCACCAAGGCAATGATTTGAGGCTTGATCTCAAAGTCGTTCCTCGGATGCTGAGGTGGTCGGATTGGATTCCGATCCAAGAAGAATGCATTAGATGAATCAAAATCTCCCATAGTCGGATGCCTTGGATGCTGAGCGAATTGTGCTCTCCTTGGAGGCACATGTGGTTGAGGATGAGGCATCCCTTGCTGACCGCCATGCGGGTTTTGATGATGCTGGTTTTGTTGCTGACCGGCGTCTTGTGGCTCCGGTTGTAGCTGTTGCGGTTGATCGGCTGCACCCGGAGGTTGTTGTTGAGCGTTTGGTTGAGGAATGGCTCCTCCTTGTGCTGCCGGATCAGCGCCAGCTCCTTGTGGGACATGGGGAGCTTGTGGTTGTTGCTCCTGGTCAGGGGCTTGCTGTTGGCCACCTTGTGCCGCGGCTTCTCCGCCTTGATTCATTCTCTCTCTTCTTTGCCGCCTAAGTGTTCTTTCAAGTTGGTCAATGTCAAGATCTTCTTCTATGGTATTATCTGGATTGGACCTTCTTGTCATGCACCTAAGAGACACAAAGAAAGAGTATTAAGTAAAAAATTTATGGTTTTTAAGATTTTATGAAAAGTAAAATGCAAGAATAAAAAGAACTAGACTAAAAATCAATCAAGAAACTTGAAAGAAATGCAACTCTTCCCCGGCAACGGCGCCAAAAACTTGATGGGGTGTGTAAATCAGGTTTTACCCAATCCTAACTAGATACCGCAAGTGCACGGATCGTAGTGTAGTAGGGGTTATCGAACACAAGGAAGAGTGATCTCGTTTCAAGCCCTATTCGAGTGATAAGTAGCTAGAACAACAAATATGGTTTGTGGTGATCTTAATGTTAAATGGAAAACAAGTAAATAAATGAATGAGATTGTAAACAATATGAGAAAGAGGTTAGGCAAAGGATAATCAATGGAAACATTCAATGAAATGACAAGAGATTGCATGGGATAAATTATAAACCGCCTTGAACTCACAACACTAATGTATAACCTTTCCACTTTCGTGGCTCCGGCCACTATGCTTAAACAACCTAATAGACTCAAATTTCGATGGTTATTACAAGTTATAAGCATGCATTAATCAATGTTCAAGTTGTGATTGTTCACTAAATTCCTTAGGTCGACTTTTGGAAGCCTAAGACACTTAGCTCATCAAATACTAGTTTCGGCAATACAACAAGCTTTTGGAGAGTGTATCAACCTAGATTCAAGTTTTTTAGGCGCGCTTTCCTAACAACAAGCATTAAGAACAAGCAAAGATGAAGAACCAAAAGAGTAAATCCCGTTTTATGCAATCAAACAAGTCAAATCATATCATGAGTCCATCGATCTCCCTCGGCCTAACAAGAGGATCTACTCGGACATAGTGCAATCAAACAAGCAAAGCAAGATTGATATCATTATGCAAGTATGAAAAGAGATAAGGGATTGAAATAGGCTTCTCTGATGAAGAACAAGTCGAATCCCTTGATAACTTTTGATCCAAAGTACAAAAGAGAAAAGGAAAAGATAGAAATGTAAACAATGAGATGCGAGTGCAATGAGTAGAGCGGCGCCTCCTTCTTCTTTCTGGACTGCGCACCACCTAGGGCTTCTCCTCCTTGACGGCTACTCTCTCTCTTGCACAGACACTTGCAGCTCTCTTCCTTTCAGAGGCTAAAAGCAAGTATTTATAGTCTTGAAGTCGCTAGGTTATTGAAGTGCCGGAAAAGGAAAGTTTCCGGTGAGCTGGATCAAGACTTTTGCGACATGGATGGGCCAAGATAAGGCCAAGGAAACCACCAGGAATAGGCTAGGCCTATGTTAAGTCGAGACAAGGTCCATTCCGCGGAATCCCGGGCCGTTTGTGGTACCAAATCTCCATGGGCTTCATTTCCTCGCTTGGCGGACACGTCTTGGGAGAAAAAACTCTTAGACCGCATGTCTGCTCCAAATGGCTTCATTACACTTCTTCGTGATGAATGACTCAATTATCTATCCATCAAGACCAAGATCATGATTTTTGGACGTCGGGAAGACCCCTTGCCGCGGTCATCTTTTGGATGCTCCGGTTCTGTCCGAATGCGAGAATCGGACAAATGGAGTTTTGTTGAGGCTCTTGACTTGGAAACTTGCATGGATCATGGTTTGAGGTTATTTTGCTCCTTTTTGAATCCTTTTTGATGTTTTAACCTGTTAAGACTCCAAAACCAACAAATACAAGAAAACTACCTCCAAATGTATAAAACCTTATTGAAAGTCTTTGAAAACATAGATAAATACTAAGTAAAATCATGCAAAATATGGATATATCAGTGTAAAAGAGTATGTAAATTTAGAAAATCAATCAAAATATTTTATTGTAAGAGATTTTGAAAATCTAAGGGTTATTGGTAGTATTTTGAAAGTTTTGTTTCATGAGTTAATTTGTTTAAAATTCATCTCCCAATAACAACGATTTTAATGGATTCATGAAATTATTAAAATACAAACTTTTTGAATAACAATGGATTCTATATGGAAATTAAAAATCATCAAACCAATAACAATGGATTTTAGTAAGATTATCAGAATTCATAAACCAATAACAACAGATGCTTAAAATTTTAAAAATTCTCTGAAATCCATCTCCCAATAACCCCTCATAAACAAATTAACTCATGAAGATTACTCGAGTTATAGGAGCTTGTCCAACAACAAAAAAAGATATACATGTATAGAGAATGTAAAATTACTATTCAAAATTCTTGCCTGTATAGAATTTGATTTATATGCTAAGGACTAACGTTTTATTCAGAGATGATATGAATGAATCATGATCGTCATGTTAGAGGCTGTGGAGGAAGATAGAGATAAGAGAAGAACGAAGACAAAACCCCTCTTGATTTGCCAAATATATTTAAAACAATAAATTTATTACAAATGGAACATTGATCAATGCATAGACGTGTCTTATTCTCTGCGTTGCTAATAGTAAATTGTATTCTAGTGATATCGATTTATTGCACAACAAACGAGTTTTACAGTATTACTCTGATTTCGATTGTAAATATCCAACATTATAGTGAAGTGTGGTTTTTGGTCTAAAACAAACAGAAACTTTGATTTGGACTTATTGTTTGATGAATTTCCAAACAAAAGCTGTTTTTTTTTTTTGTATAGCGATTCGATCGTGGCCTTGGAGGAGAAGCGGCTTTTTCGAGAGATGGCTCATCGTTCCTTTCAGGTTTGCCTAACTATTCTTTTTGTTAGTATCGATCTGGCTCGTCGGTGTTTCGTGTCTCAATTCGTTTGTTTTTCAGGCTGTTGCTTCGACGAACGCCCAGCTCGATTATCATCGCAGGCAGCTCCGGAAGGTCGTCCATAAAGGGGATGACGACCTGACGTTGGAGAAGCAACGGTCCGCGGAATTGGAGAAGCAAGCAACCGATCTTACCGAGAAGGTCAAGAGGTTGGAGAGCGCCGAGGAGAGTCGTTCTGCCGATCTCGCTTTGTCTCGTTTGGAGATCGAGACTCTGAAGGCCGAGAATGAGCGCCTTAAGAAGCAGTACGCCAGTCTTGAGGTGTCGGCGATGGAGAAGGCTGCCCGTCAGATCGAACTATCGTGTCGGAAGGTTCGGCAGGTGAAAGCCGAGCTGCTGTCAATGTTCGAAATTCGGATGGACAAGATGAGGAGGTTCGTCGAGGACCGTGAGCGGGTGATGCCTGATATGATGGTCCTGAATCAGGCCACGGCTGTGCATGACTCTTACAAGTCTTTGGCCAACATTGGGATCGAGATTCCTCCTGAACTTGTGGAGATATGCCGATCCGATGTTGAGTCGTTCCGTCAGAAGATCGAGGGCGAAGATGTGTTGGCGAAGGAGGATCTTGATCTGAACTTCAAGAGGCTTCTGAATTTGGTTACTGACTTGGATCGCGGTACGCCGATGCAGTATCCGCAGCCGTAGTTGGAGCTTCGGTTCAGCGAAACGTGGCAGAGGAGTCCGAACTCTGCAGTTAGTGCGGGATCGGGCTCTGACGACGTGAGGGTGGATCGCACAAGAGACGCAATATTGCATCTTTGCGTACGGCTTCGGCAATGTGTAATCATCGTAGACGCTAGCTTCCTGTTTTTTTTTTTTAAAAAAAATTTAGACTTCTCCTCGGCCTTGTAACCTTCAGATTGAATAAAAAGTGTGTTGATTCTTCTTTGGCGTTGAGTATTTCCATTTCGTACACATATTTGAAAAGAAAATGCTGTTTGCGAGGTCGTGCTCGGCTTTTAAAACCCTCCGTCACTTAGGTTTCTAGGCTAAGTGCCGAAGAAGCATAGATGATCAGTCCATTACGCTCATGTGGAACGTGTTATTTGCGAGGTCGCGCTCGGCTTTTTAAATCCCCTTCGTCACTTAGGCTTTTAGGCTAAGTGCCGAAGAAGCATGGACGAAGCCATGACGCCCGGGTGAGGCGTGCTATTTGCGAGGTCGCGCTCGGCTTTTTAAATGCCCTTCGTCACTTAGGCTTTTATGCTCAGTGCCGAAGAAGCATGGACGAAGCCATGACGCCTGGGTGAGGCGTGCTATTTGCGAGGTCGCGCTCGGCTTTTTAAATCCCCTTCTTCACTTAAGCTTTTAGGCTAAGTTCTGAAGAAGCATGGACGAAGCCATGACGCCCGGGTGAGGCGTGCTATTTGCGAGGTCGCGCTCGGCTTTTTAAATCCCCTTCGTCACTTAGGCTTTTAGGCTAAGTGCCGAAGAAGCATGGATGATCAGTCCATTACGCTCGTGTGGAACGTGTTTTTTGGTTGGCCGAGCTCGGAAGATGAGAGTTTTTTTTTGTTTTATTAGATATAGCTGAGCCCTCTGTTTTTGCAGAGGGTTGCCTACGTACCCGCGAGGGGATCAAGCCGATCATAGTTCATTTTACACGGGGGTCGGCCCCTTTTTTTTTTTTTTTTTTTTTTTGGTAGTAGAAGCGTTTGAGGTTCATCGAGTTCCAGGATCTCGGGATTTCCGTGCCGGCCATGGTTACGAGTTGATAAACTCCTTGTTTGACGACCTTGATGACGATGTAGGGGCCTTCCCAGTTAGCGCCGAGCTTTCCTGCATATACTTCGCGCGTGTTTTCGAAGACTTTGCGTAAGACGAGGTCGCCTTCGGCGAAATGACCCCCGAGTGTCTTTTTGTTGTAGTATTTGGCTGCCAGTTGCTGGTAGTTTTAAATCCGGAGGAGCGCTTGGTCGCGGGATTCTTCGACGAAATCGAGCGAATCTTTGATCATGTGGTTGTTAAGCTCGTCGTTGCTGGACAGATGGGATCGGCGAAGGCTTAGCAACCAGGAGCTTCCCATAACAGGAGCTGCCTCATACACCTCTGGCACAGACGCCTGCTCTGGTTGGTTGACAACTTGCTCATCTTCGGACTCAACTTCACCATTTTCTCTAATGAACATAAGCTTCTTGTTACGGCACTCATGGGCATAGTGACCAAAACCTTGGCACCTGTAGCATTTAATCTCTCGGGCCCTGGCAGGAGGGGTTGCGCTGGCTTTGCTCTTGTCTTGGCTAAAAGATGAACCTTTCGGTTCTGGCTTTGGTGTGATGACCGGTTTTCTGTCTCTGGGATAACTAGGCCTGCGAGAATCACCATTGTATCTAGAGATCACCTTCCTCTTAAGTTGCTGCTCAGCAAGAACAGCCTTATGTAGCATGGACTCCAAACCAACACAATTCTGCATTTCCACAATTTCTTGAATGTCAAGATTCAATCCTCCAAGAAACCGAGACATAGTTGCTTCATCATCCTCAATCACATTTTCCCTAAGGATCATAACCTCCATTTCCTGATAGTATTCCTCCACGGTTTTAGTTCCCTGGACAAGTCTCCTGAGCTTAGAGTGTAGCTCACACTTGTAATGGTTAGGAACGAATCTCTGTCTTATAGCCGATTTCATATCTTCCCAGGTAGTGATCGGAATTTTCCCACCAATCTCTCGCACAGTAACAGTCTGTTCCCACCATCTCAAAGCATAGTCATTGAACTCTGAAACCGCAAGCTTGACACGGTTGATGCCGGCAATGTGGTGCAAGTTGAAGTTGAACTCACACTTCTTCTCCCAGTCCATGTACTCCTCTGGGCTGTCCTTTACATAGAACGGTGGAACTTTGATTTTGTAACCTCCAAGATTTTCGACCATGCGGTCTGGCTCTTCTATGGTTCTAGAACGACGTATGCCAGAATAAGCAGAGTGTCCTCGGCTGCTGTAATATTCTCTGGTCCGATCCTCCATTGGCATTTCCCGGGATGTTCTTGGATTCTTAAGTGGGTCGTCATCAGTCAAGTGAACGGTTTCACCAGAAACCTTCTTCTTTCCCATCCGGATATCCAACTGTTTCGCCCACTCCTTGCGTTCCTCCTTCATCATCTGCCTGAACATCTCGATCATGGCCGGGTCAATAGTCGAGGGAGCTCCATGGCTGGCTTCTTCTTCCTCATCTCTCTCGGACACCATTGTACCTGCAATATAAGAAACAAATCACAGCAGTTAATAGTTCAAGGAAGTAATTCCGAAAATTATCAAAATAAAATTCGAAATTAATTTAAAAAATATGCAAACAAATGCTAGATGATAGATCTATGCCTAAATGATCATAATAAATTATGACAATAATATTAAAATTATGCAAATAATTAAAATGATTAACACAAGTGATTTTCGATGAACTAGATGAAAAATGAACACCAAAAATTATTTCTAAAATGATGCAGACACTCCAGATGATTCAAATGGATGCAATAGATATCTAGAATGATAAGAACACACAGAAAAATGATGCAACAACTTATAGCTATCAGATCTATGATGCAAAGGAGATGAACAGCCAGAAATGCAAAAATCGAAAAACTGAAGTGAAAGAGATGATCACTTGGCTTCAAAGTGGCTCTGATACCACTTAATATGATCCTTGTCAAGATCGGCACTTTGAAGCAAGTGGGATGGACAAAACTCGATGGAAGTGAGGTTGGAATGAACCAATCGATGGAGATGGAGTGATGGAAACCGATGAGATGACTTTGGATGGACTGGAACCGATGGAATGGACTGAAGAAGATGGATCGATGGGATGGCTGATGGATCGAATGGCTGTAACAGAGATCCAGCGGCAAGGATCTCCAACACCACCTTTAAATCTCGCTGAATCGCACAACAAGAATCAAAGGGATTTCTTAGAATCACACTAAGAGATGATCAAAGCTTTAGAGAGAGTTTTAGAATAAAGTTTGATAAAAGAAAATAATGAGAGAGTTTCAGAACATAAGCAAAACCGTGAGAGAGAGAGAGAGAGAGAGAGAGAGAGAGAGAGAGAGAGAGAGAGAGAGAGAGAGAGAGAGAGAGAGAGAGAGAGAGAGAGAGAGAGAGAGAGAGAGAGAGGAGTTAATTGGAACAAGCTCCAATAACTCGGAAATCACACAAAGCAATAAATACAAAGACTGAACAAAACACAAGGTAAATCAAATCCCTTTTGTCGCCTAAGTAGAGAAGAGATGGGCCGGACCGGGCTTCAGGCAACAAGGATGGGCCGGACTCAACAGCTAAGGTAAAGAGGGGATTTGGAAGTGGGTCGTAGGCCTCGTTAAAAACCTACTAAGGAAAACCAGGTGGGACAAAACTTTGGCAGGGAAAAAGAGCACACTACGAGCCACTTGCCTCTTTAACCCAAATGTTGAGCCGTTAAGCAAACCATGGTGGAATGCTTAACCTCAAGAACATGCTGACTCAATCGGCTAAGAAGAACCGGGTCAGTCGGAATGACCATTGTTTCCTCGGGTTCAAGTTGTTCCTCTGGTTCAAGCTGCTTCCCTGGTTCAAGCTGCTCCTCTGGTTCAAGCTGCTTCCCTGGTTCAAGCTGCTCCTCTGGTTCAAGCTCTCCAACTATGTCCTTAGTCATGATCATATCAGCGTCTCTTCCATTATCAGCCGTGTTTCGGCTCCGGCGATGCAGCGTAGGAGGGGGCCGAACGCGCTCCTCCTGTAGAGAGTGTCATCGAGCATGTTGTAGTGAGCGCATCGGGCTTTTAGGCGATGGGCAGCCCATCGATCGGTCGGCACGGCCCCGTCGCTTATGTAAGCCTTGATTTCGTCTCTCCAGTCGTCTGGTCGCAGAATTTTCTCGGTTTCCATGGGTTCGTTAAGATCTCCGGCGTCATCGATGCCTGACTCGAGGGTGACGATCGTCATTACCGAGTCTTCGAGATCGATCCCGATGCTCGGCTTGTCGATGCTCTCTACGGGTATTACTATTTTGAGGTCGGGATCCGAGGTCGAGGCGAGGGCTGCGACTGCGTCCGCCGAAGAGTTGTCGCTGTGGGAATCTTTGTGAGGGTGAATGTGTTGAATTCATCGGCTAATCGGCGGACGAGGGTGAGATAGGCGTCCATCCGGTCGTTCTTATCTACGTACTCTCCGCTGTACCGGTTGGCGACGAGCTGTGAATCGCAGTATGCCTGGATGTTTTTGGCGCCGATCTCTTTGGCTAGACGTAGACCGGCGATTAGCGCTTCGTATTCCGCTTCGTTGTTGGACGCCGAGAAAGCGAGGCGGAACGATTGCTCGATGATTTCGCCTGTCGGGGATTCCAACCGGATTCCGATTCCCGACCCGTTTCGTGATGATGAGCCATCCGCATGTAGGGTCCAGGTCGTTTTTAGAATGGGGTCGGTGTCCATCAGTCCTGGTGGTAGTTCGATGAGGAAATCAGCTAGGACTTAGGATTTGGCGCTCGTTCGGTTGCGATACTCGATGTCGTATTCGCTTAACTCGACCGCCCATTTCGCTATTCGGCCGGACTGCGTTGGGCTGTGCAGGATCGTCCGGAGGGGTAGGTTCGTGAGGACGACTACCGAGTGGGATTGGAAATAGGGCCGGAGTTTGCGAGACGATGTCAAGACGGCGAGGGCGAGTTTTTCGAGCGTTGGATAGCATGCCTCGGTGCTGTCGAGGGTTTTGCTGATGTAGAAGATCGGCTTTTGATCGCCTCTGTCTTCCGAATGAGTACGCTGCTGACTGCCGATCTGGATACGGATATGTATAGATAGAGCGTCTCGCCTGACTCTGGTTTAGAGAGGACCGGAGGTGTCGAAAGGTAGCATTTCAGCTCTTGGAAGGCGTTCTCGCACGGCGCGTCCCATTCGAAGCGTTTATTCCCTCAGAGTAGTTGGTAGAAGGAAGGCACTTGTCCGTCGATCTGGAGATGAAGCGACTGAGAGCTGCAATTCGGCCCGCTCAGGCGCTGGACTTCCCGCGTGTTTTTCGGTGATGGGAGCACTAGGACGGCTGTTATCTTTGTCGGATTGGCTTCGATTCCTCTTTTCGTGACGATGTATCCTAGGAATTCGCCGGACGTGACTGCGAACGTACACTTGGTGGGGTTCAGCTTCATGCCGTGTTCGTTCAAGCTGTCGAAGCACGTTCGGAGATGCTGGACGTGTTCCTCGGCGTGAAGTGATTTGACGAGCATACCGTCGATGTATACTTCCATTGTTTTTCCCAGCTAGTCGGCGAACATCCTGTTCACTAAGCGTTGATACGTGGCCCCAGCGTTCTTTAGGCCGAACGGCATCACTTTATAGCAGTATGTTCCTCGGTCGGTTATGAATGCCGTTTTCTCGCGATCGTCCGGATGCATCTGGATTTGGTTGTACCCTGAGAAAGCGTCCATGAAGGACAGTAGTTCGTTGCCGGCCGTGGCTTCGACGAGTCGATCGATGTGTGGCAAGGGATAGATGTCCTTCGGGCAGGCTTTGTTAAGATCGGTAAAATCGACGCAGACACGCCACTTGCCGTTCTTCTTCTTGACCATGACCGGGTTCGTGAGCCACTCCGGGTAGCGTACTTCCATGATCGACCCCGCTTTGGTCAATCGTTCTACTTCGTCACTGACGGCTTTTGCTCGATCGTGGCCTAGCTTCTTTCTCTTCTGTTTGATCGGCTTGAACGTTGGGTCGACGTTCAGTTCGTGTTGGCTATGTCAGGATTGATGCCAACCACGTCTTCGGTGCTCTAGGCGAAGGTCGAGGCGTTCTGGCGCAGAAAATTTATCAGTTCGGCGCGTGTTTCTGCGCCGATCTCTGTTCCGATTCTGATGCAGCGAGTTGGGTCTCTTGGATCGATATTTTCTTGGACGACGAGCTCGCGTGGTGGTTCGCTCTGCGGAGGGAGTTCGGTGCTGATTGTTGTCGATGACTCTGAGATGACGCAAGCTTGAGGCGAGTGTCGTAGCTTATGTTCGGCAACGAAACAGATTCTGGACATCTCCTGGCTACCGCGAATTGTGACCGGTCCGCCCGTAGTGGGAACTTGAGGCATTGACGGTACGTGGATGATACTGCCTTCATCGCATGTAACCAAGGTGTTCCATTATCGCGTTGTAGATGGTCGGTCTGTCGACGACCACGAATTTGACGATCATGGTTACTTGACCGATGCGGACGGGGAGTTTTATCTTGCCGATCGTCATCGTGGTCTCTCCCGAGAAGCCGGTCAGAGGTTTTTTGTTCGGCTTCATCTTGTAACCTTGCAACTCCATCTTTCGTAGCGTTTCGTCGAATATTAGGTGGACAGTGCCTGCCCGTATCGACCAGTATCCGACTGACATCGCAGTCGCCGATCATGAGTTCGACCACCAGCGGGTCGTTGTGTAGCGTGTGCAGGCCCTTGGCGTCTGATTCTCGAAAGATGATCCTACTGGCTTCGTCCAGTTCGCTCCCGATATCGTGCTGCCAATGTTGTGCTGCTATGGTCTTCCGGCCATAGTCTTTTATCGACCATACAGAATCATTGCAGGTCGGCAGACCTCCCATGATCATGTTGATTCTTCTACGCGGGGGCGGTGGTGGCGTAGAACGGGCGTTTCTCTCTTCGTGGCTCCTTTTTTGTGGCTCGGGCTCTCGAAGGACGAGCTCTCGACTCCGATTCTCGGCAGGTTGTCTTTCTTGTCAACCCTCAGCGTAGGGATAGCCTGTCAGTTGAGGGGCTGTCCCTATTTGCCTTCTCGTTTGCGGGTGCATAGGACGTCTGGTGTGCCGTGCCGGGGTCTGGGGAATAATCTCGCCGCTGACGAATTTGCCAAGCAAGAACTCATGTAGGTGTCTGCATTGGGCTGTGGCGTGGCCTGTCTTCTTATGGTATTCGCAGAAGGGTAGGTCCGATCTTCGGTCGTCTAGACGACCGGACGTACTAATTCCATGGTTGGCTCGACTGGCCGAAACGGTCGATCCCGCTAGGCCGATCGTTTCCTTCTGGTCGTTCGTTCCATCGGAGCGATCGTTTCTTACGATGCAGCTTACCAGCTTTCTTTCGTTCTGGTAGCTTTTGTCGTAGTGTTGCCGAGGCTCGTAGTACTCTTCTCTGGATCTATCCTTTGAGGGTGCGGCCCCTGGCAGGTGTATGGCATTTGGCCATGGCGATTTTTTCCTCTTCCAGCGCGATGAAGATGTTTGCTCGGCACAAGGCGTCTTCAAGGGTGCGTGGGTCGTTTAGTTTTAGATCGTCGCGAAAGACCGACTCGTACCAGAGTCCGTTCTTGAGTGCCGGGAGAGTCTCTATGCTGGTTGCCCATGAGTCGTGAGGCGACGTTTTTGAATTTGTCGATGAACGAACGCTGGACTCCTTCGGTCCTTGGGTCAGTGCCCACAGGTCGGCGCACGACGTTCCCTGTCGAATGTACATTGAGTACTGCTTGAGGAAAGCGGTGGTCAGTTGGTGGTAGTTGTCGATGGAATGGGCTTTCAGCCTTGATAACCAGGTCAGGGCTGTGCCGGAGAGGTTTTCGACAAAAAGTTGACATAAACCAGCGTCTCGTTCCGCGTCGGCGAAATGAGTTCGTCCCATTGCGATGCAGAATGACGTTAGGTATTGCCTCGGGTCGGTATTACCTTCGTATGCCGAGATCTTTAGTTTCCCGGATGATGTACTGTCGTGCGCGCATTCGATCGGTGAACGGCGTATTCTGGACTTCGCGCAGGACGCGATCGATTTCAGGGGCCGAACTGGTGGCCTGGTGGATCCGGGAATTCATGTACTGCAGCTGGTCTTTCATTCTCTGTATTTCGGAGTCGTGGCGTTTTGTTCGGTGTTGTGCTGGTGAGTAGGAGACCGGGTGATCGTGATGCGGACCGTTTGTCTCGACTTGGACGGTTGGCGGAATTGGGTTGTCGAAGGAGAGAGTTCTCTGTGTCGGTAACAGATGAGGTGTGCGATGGTGCGTCTCTGGTGAGGTCTGCAATGCTTGGAGTTCGTTTATCCGGCTCTGGCTTGTGAGCTGTGCGGCGATCAGGTTGTTGAAACGTTCGTCCGTTCCTCTGGCGAAGTTGTCGAACCTCGAGAGCAAAGCATGGAGAAGGGTCGTATTTTCTTGGCTCTCCGATGATGCTCGGCTTGATTGCCTGAATGGGTCGGCCGTTCGTCGGTCGTTAAGTGGGTCGCCTGATCGATCCTTGGCGATGATTGACGGAGTTGCTCGTGGAGCTCGTTTTCGTTGTTCGCGTCGTCCGTTCGGCCGATCGGTCCTATAAAGGGAGGCTCCGAAGTTGGCGCTGTGCCGATGACAGCGTCCCGTCTTTGTTGATTGGTGAGGATGCTGTGAGGCTCTGTCGGCATCCTGTCTTTTCTGAGAGGTTGCTCTTGATCGTTGACCTGTTCGGCTGGTGCCGATCTATCTTTGAGTATAGAAAGTCTTTGCCCCATGGTGGACGCCAATTGTTGTTACCGGTTCGGCAAGGGGGATAGTGAAAGAGAAGAAGGGGCTAAGACTTTCGTTATTAAAATAAGATGAGATCGGCAGACTACAACACTACGATCGTTCAAGAGACGACCTCGAGTTAAGAAGCGAGGAGCTTCGGCAGCCGATCGGAGGACGAACTCAAATAACGAGATTGAGAGTTCGGCCGCCGATCAGTTGGTAGACCTTTTGGACAGAGCAGAGAGCTCGGCAAAACGACAGTGTTTAGGTCTAAGCTAACTTTCCCCTAACTTCCAACTGCTTTCTAAAAACGGAGTTATGATGCCTCTTTATAGCACTTAGGCACCGCCAGTTCGGCGGGCCTTCTGTTCATCGGTTCGGCGGGCCTTCTGTTCATCGGTTCGGCGGGCCTTCTGTTCATCGGTTCGGCAAGCCTTCTATGGTCAGTGATATGATCATGGATGAGGCTGCAGCTGGAAAGCTTGTTGCCGTGGAGCAGCTTGAACCAGAGCAGCATGAACCAGAGGAAGCACCTGACATTCCAACTATCCCGGCTCTTCTTAGCCGTTTGAGTCGGCAAGTCTATGAGGTTAAGCATTCCACCTTGGTTTGCTTAATGGCTCAACATTTTGGTTAAAGAGACAAGTGGCTCGTAGTGTGCTCTTTTTCCATGCCAAGGTTTTGTCCCACGTGGTTTTCCTTGGTAGGTTTTAACGAGCCTACGACCCACTTCCAAATCCCCTCTTTTCCTTAGTGTTTGAGTCCAGCCCGTCCACTTGTTGCCCTGAAGCCCGGTCCAGCCCATTACTTTATATGCTTGGCGACAATTGGAGTTTGATTTTACTTGTGATTTGTTCAGTCTTTGTCTTTACTTTTTTTTTTTTTTTGCCAAGGTTGACTGGAGCCTGTTCCATTCAATGTTCCATTCAAGGGCCGAATCCTGACAAGGATCTCATCAAATGGTATCAGAGCCACTTTGAAGCTAAGTGATCATCTCTTTCACTTTAGATCCATCGATTTTGCATTTGTGGTTGTTCATCTTCATTTTGGCTGTTCATCTCCTTTGCATCATAGATCCGATTTTATAGTTTGTTGCATCATCATTCTGTGTGTTCTTATCATCCTAGTTATCTCTTGCATCCATCTGAATCATTTGTAGTGTTTGCATCATTTTAGAAATTGTTTTTGTGATCCTATCTCATCTAGTTCATCGAAAATCACTTTGTGTTAATCATTTTAATTATTTGCATAATTTTAATAATATTGTCATAATCTATTCTGATCATTTAGGCATAGATCTTTCATCTAGCATTTGTTTGCATATTTTTTAAATTATTTTCGATTTTTATTTGATAATTTTCGGAATTGTTTCCTTTGAACTATTAACTGCCGTGAATTGTCTCTTGGTTGTAGGTACAATGGTGTCCGAGAGAGAAGATGAAGAAGAAGCCAGCCATGGGGCTCCCTCGACTCTTGATCCAGGCCATGATCGAGTTGTTTAGGCAGATGAGGAGGGAGGAACGCAAAGAATGGGAAAAGCAGTTGGACATCCGAATGGGAAAGCAGGGAAGGGTACGGGAGAAACCGTTCATTTGACTGATGATGACCCCTTTAAGGATCCCAGAACATCTCGGGATAGGAGCAGAGAATATTATAGCGCCGGAGGACACTCTGTTCATTCCAGCCGACGCCGTTCTAGGACCAGAGAAGACCCGGACCGAATGGTTGAAAATCTCGGAGGTTACAAAATTAAAGTTCCACCGTTCCATGGAAAGGACAGTCCAGAGGAGTACATGGACTGGGAGAAGAAGTGTGACTTCAACTTCAACTTGCACCACATTGCCGGCATCAACAGAGTTAAGCTTGCGGTTTCAGAATTCAACGACTATGCACTGAGATGGTGGGAACAGACCGTGACAGTTCGGGAAATCGGTGGTAAGAGTCTGATCACTACTTGGGAGGAAATGATAAGAGTTATGAGACAAAGGTTCATTCCTAGCCATTACAAGCGTGAGCTACACTCTAAGCTCAGGAGACTCATCCATGGAACTAAAACCGTGGAGGAATACTACCAGGAAATGGAGGTTATGATGCTTCGGGCAAATGTGATTGAGGATGACGAGGCCACTATGTCTCGGTTTCTTGGAGGATTGAATTCTGACATTCAAGACATGGTTGAGATGCAGAATTGTGTTGGTTTGGAGTCCATGCTACATAAGGCTGTTCTTGCTGAACAACAACTCAAGAGAAAGGTGCTCTTTAGGCACAGTAGTGATTCTCGCCGGCCTAGTTATCCCATAGACAGCAAACCAGTCATCCCGCCAAAACCAGAACCGAAGGGTTCTACTTTCAGTCAAGACAAGAGCAAAGCCAATACAACTCCTACTACCAGAGCTCGTGAGATTAAATGTTTCAAGTGCCAAGGGTTTGGGCACTATGCCAATGAATGCCGTAACAAGAGACTTATGTTCATTAGAGAAAACGGTGAAGTTGAGTCTGAAGATGAGGTTATTGTCTACAAACCCGAGCCAGCGTCTGTTCCAGAAGATTATGAGGCAGCTCCTGTGATGGGTAAGCTCCTGGTCGCTAGGAGACTCTTGAGCACTCAGGCTCGAACAGAGGAGGAGGAACAAAGAGAAAACCTCTTCCATTCGCGCTGTCTTGTCAAAGAAAAGGTTTGCAGTCTGATCATCGACGGCGGCAGTAGCACTAATGTGGCTAGTGAGTCCATCGTTGAGAAACTTGGTCTTGAGACCCAGAAGCATCCAGAGCCGTACCAGCTAGAATGGATTAATGAAACAGGGGACATGAGTGTCAAAGAGCAAGTGTTGGTTCCTTTTTCAATTGGAAACTATGAGGATGAGGTTTTGTGTGATATTCTTCCTATGGAAGCTGGACATATTATCTTGGGAAGGCCTGGCAATCTGACCGAAGAGTTCTACATGATGGTTTTGCCAACAAGTATATTTTCGAGCACAAAGGCTGTTAAGATCACTCTCATTCCTTTGACCCCACAGGAGGTGCACAAGGACCAAGTCCAACTAGCCAGCCAGAGAACCCAACTTCAACCAGAAAAGGAACCAAACAAACCGACCAAGTCAATCAAGCCGGCGTACTACATGGATAAATCCAAAAAGGTTGAAGGTTCTAAAACTTCTGAAAATCCTTTTCTTATATTCAGCTTTAAAGAAGTGATTAGCTTCTTCACTAACCTTGCACCGGTTGTCCCCGAGTGATTTTTGTATATTCTTGCAGAATTCTAAGGAGGTGTTTCCAGACGACCGACCACAAGGCCAACCCCCCTGAACAAAGCTATGAATATCAGGGCAATCTTGTTCATGGACTCACTTGGGGCTATACCAATCGGTCTTGTACTTAAACCAATCCCTGAGCCATATTTGAATCCTTCTCCGAAAGAGCACTGTAAGAAAATCAAGTTGGTTAGGGATGGAAGTAAATTGTATATGTTGGTTTCTGGTTTTGATGAGGAGCATTTGAGTCTAGAGGATGTGAAAGAATTGTGCTTCTTAGTACTGGAAAAGATCCAACGATTTCTTTGCCTATGAGTCATGGTTTGGAAGATTTTGTTGCACATTTGATATGTTTTGCTTAGTTGCTGTGATTTGTAGTGAAAGACAGGTTGAAGGTTCCAAGATGGAGAGAAACCAGGCGGAAACTATTCAGATGAATTATTACATTCTTGAACCAAACCACAAATGGAAGTCCGGATCCATGCTACAAATACTTGGTCCCTTTGAAATCAAAAAGAAGAATAACACAAAGGACTTTCGCGACTATCTCCAAGGTATGTATTATCTTGAACAGAGTTCTGAGTTCGCTAATCCTTTTCCTTTTCTTGCAGATGATCCAGATTTGAGGACAAATCCTTTTCAAGAGGGAGGGGATGATATGATCATGGATGAGGCCGCAGCTGGAAAGCTTGTAGCCGTGGAGCAGCTTGAACCAGAGCAGCATGAACCAGAGGAAGCACCTGACATTCCAACTATCCCGGCTCTTCTTAGCCGTTTGAGTCGGCAAGTCTATGAGGTTAAGCATTCCACCTTGGTTTGCTTAACGGCTCAACATTTTGGTTAAAGAGGCAGTGGCTCGTAGTGTGCTCTTTTTCCCTGCCAAGGTTTTGTCCCACGTGGTTTTCCTTGGTAGATTTTTAACGAGGCCTACGACCCACTTCCAAATCCCTCTTTGCCTTAGTGTTTGAGTCCAGCCCGTCCACTTGTTGCCAGAAGCCCGGTCCAGCCCATTACTTTTTATGCTTGGCGACCAATTGGAGTTTGAATTTTACTTGTAATTTGTCCAGTCTTTGTCTTTACTTCTTTGTTGTTTTCCGAGGTTGACTGGAGCCTGTTCCATTCATTGCTCTCTCGTCCCATCTAAAAACTCAATCATTTGTTTCTTTATCAAACTTTTTAATCAAAAACCTTTTCTAAGCTTTGATCATCCTCTTGGTGTGTAATATCTAAGAGAAACCCTTTTCTGCTTGTTGTGTGTCATATCAGCAAATAGAGAAGGTGGTGTTAGAGATCTTTGCCGCTGGATCTCTGGTATAGCCATTCAATCTATCAGTTCATCCCATCGATCTATCCCTTTCAGTCCACCTCCACCGGATCCAGTCATTCCAGTCCATCCAAGTCATCCCATCGATCTCCTTACCTCACTCTCCTAGATCTACTCATTCCATCACTCCATCATCGATCCATACTTGCTTCAAAGGGCCGAATCCTGACAAGGATCTCATCAGTCAGTTCGGCGGGCCTTCTACTTGTGGGCTTTCTTTGATATGGGCTGGCCTACTTGGAGGGGTGCGAAGCACACCTCCAACAACACAGCTGAATTATGAGGAATTTTTTTCTTATTACACTAGTTGACATTGAAGGATGTTTTGTTGACGAATTGTCAAATGTTATTTTTTTAATTATTCTTTATATATTATTAATTCTTACTATGTATTTAACTAATCTGATAGAATAAAATTATCATTAAAACTTTTAGTATAATTTAAATTGTTTACAAATATAAGTTAATTATTCTAACAAATGTCTAAATTAAAAAAATATATAAAACATCTAAATGTGGATACATATTTTTGAAAAAATTAGTCCAACACTAGTTACAAATTGAAGAAGGATAGAATATCACCCCAAAAAAAAAAAAATAGAGATGGACAAATTATTCT